>WNWK01004587.1:9950-32450 GCA_009830355.1 Cherax destructor | reverse complement strand
AATAGAACACAAAGAGTAATAGTAAACAGAGTAAAGTCTGAGGCAGTTACGGAGAAAGCTCTGTTACACAAGGCACAGTACTCGCTCCCATTCTATTCCTCATCCTCGTATCTGACATTGACAGAGATGTAAGACATAGCTCCGTGTCTTCCTTTGCGGATGACACCCGGATTGCCATGGCAGTGACCTCCATCGAAGACACCACCTCAAGACTACAAGCGGACATAAACCAAATCTTCAAATGGGCCACTCAAAACAATATGTTCAATGAGGAAAAACTTCATTTATTCAAATATGAAAAACTTGAGGAAATTAAAAATATATCAGGGTATACAACAAATTTTAACCATACAATAGAGCGAAAAAGTAATGGGAAGGACCTGGAGTGATAATGTCAGAGGATCTCGCCTTCAAAGACCACAACAATGTATCAACCACATCTGCTAGGAAAATGATAGGATGGATAATGAGAACCTTCAAAACTAGGGATGCCAAGCCCATGATGATTCTCTTCAAATCGCTTGTTCTCTCTAGGCTGGAATACTGCTGATATTAATGGCCCCTTCAAAGCTGGCGACATTGCTGACCTGGAGAGTGTACAAAGAACTTTTACGACACACATAAGTATGATAAGGCACCTAAATTACTGGGAACGATTGAAGGTCCTTGATCTCTATTCCCTGGAATGCAGGCGAGAGAGATACATGATAATATACACTTGGAAAATCCTAGAGGATTAGTACCAAACTTGCACACGAAAATCACTCCTATGAAAGCAAAAGACTCAGCAGGAGATGCAACATTCCCCCAATGAAAAGCAGGGGCGCCACAAGTACATTGAGAGAAAACACAATAAGTGTCCGGGGCCCAAGGCTGTTCAGCTGCCTCCCAGCATACATAAGGGAGATTACCAATAGACCCTGGCTGTCTTCAAGAAGGCACTGGACAGACACCTAAAGTCAGTACCTGACCAACCAGGCTGTGGTTCATACGTCAGTCTGCGTGTGGCCAGCAATAACAGCCTGATTGATCAGACCCTGATTCACCATGAGGCCTGGTCTCAGACCGAGTTGCGGGGGAGTTGATCCCTGAAACCTCTCCAGGTAATAGGAGGGTGGGTGCAGGAGGAAAGAGGAGTGAGTGGTGGAATGATGAAATAAAGGGTGTGATAAAAGAGAAAAAGGTAGCTTATGAGAGGTTTTTACAAAACAGAAGTGTTATAAGAAGAGAAGAGTATATGGAGAGTAAAAGAAAGGTGAAGAGAGTGCAAAAATAGAGCAGATGATATAATGGGAGAGGCACTGTCAAGAAATTTTTGCTGAAAATAAAAAAAAAATTGGAGTGAGATAAACAAGTTAAGAAAGCCTAGGGAACGAATGGATTTGTCAGTTAAAAACAGGGTAGGGGAGTTAGTGGATGGGGAGCTGGAGGTATTATTGTAATTACACACTGTAAACTACCTTGTCAATCACATTGTAAACTTGCAAAGAAAAAGAAATCAGAATCTGAATTGAGTAGATGGCAGGAATATTTTGAGGAACTTTTAAATGTTGATGAAGAAAGGAAGGCGGTAATTTCATGCACTGGCCAGGGAGGTATAACATTTTTTAGATGTGAAGAAGAGCAGGATGTGTGTGTGGGGAAGGTGCGTGAAGCATTACGAAGAATGAAAGGGGGTAAAGCAGCTGGCACTGACGGGATCATGACAGAAATGTTAAAAGCAGGGGGGATATAGTGTTGGAGTGGTTGGTATTTTTGTTTAATAAATGTATGAAAGAGGGGAAGGTACCTAGGGATTGACAGACAGCATGTATAGTTCCTTTATATAAAGGAAAGTGGGATAAAAGAGACTAAAAATTATAGGGGAAGAAGTTTACTGAGTATACCAGGTATACTCAGGTAAGACAGAGTACGATTGCAGATGAGCAAGGAGGCTTTAGTGGGGGTAGATGTGTAGATCAAGTGTTTACGTTGAAGCATATATGTGAACAGTATTTAAATAAAGGTAGGGAACTTTTCATTCCATTTATGGATTTAGAAAAGGCATATGATAGTGGATAGGAGAGCAATGTGGCAAATGTTGCAAGTGTATGGAATAGGTAGTAAGTTACTAGATGCTGTAAAGAGTTTTTATGAGGATAGTGAGGCTCAGGTTAGGGTGTGTAGGAGAGAGGAGATTACTTCCTGGTAAAAGTAGGTCTTAGACAGGGATGTGTAATGTCACCATGGCTGTTTAATATATTTATAGATGGGGTTGTAAAAAAGTAAATGCTAGGGTGTTGGGGAGAGGGGTGGGATTAAATTATGGGGAATCAAGTACAAAATGGGAGTTGACACAGTTACTTTTTGCTGATGATACTGTGCTTATAGGAGATTCTAAAGAAAAGTTGCAGAGGTTAGTGGACAAGTTTGGGAGGGTGTGTAAAGGTAGAAAGTTGAAAGTGAACAAAGATAAGAGTAAGGTGATGAGGGTATCAAACGATTTAGATAAAGAAAAATTGGATATCACATTGAGAGAGGGAGTTAGTTTGATATCTTTATTATGCACCCCATACCCATCCTGTGGGCGGTAGTCAAAAGATTACAGAGGTACATAATGGGTCCAGGGACTGGACCCCAAAGTTATGATAGCTGAGCAAGTTACAAAGGTAATGAACTAACAAGCTACAAAGGTAATGAACTCACAAGTTACAAAGGTAATGAAACATGTAAGTAAATTTACTTACTTACGTTTATAACAAACAAACAAACAAACAAACAAATTTTATTTCATTGCAGGTTACATGGGTATCGGAAGTTACAATGTAAATTGAGTGCAAGGAGAGCCACTGACATGCCATGGCATTAGGGGCAGCTTATTCTAGTCCTTAAAAACTATGTACTTAATATTAGAGAAATTTATTGAGTTTATTCTAGTTAAAAATTATTTTCAAAATTACAATATGATGAAATTTTACTGTTTAAATTTTTATATGATGATATTAGATCTTAGATTGTTACAGGTGTTAAGATTCTTGAATGATAATATGGAATTGAGATTATCTTAAGGAAAATAACATTGAGCATTTTTGACATTAACTTATAATATGAGTAGGGGGTAACATAATAGTAACATATTATTAAAAATTGAGATTATCGTATAGGAAAGTAACAATGAGCATTTTTCAAAGTAGTTTATAGCATGATCATTTAGGTTTGGGTGAGTAGGTGGTTTTTGAGTTGAGTCTTAAATTGATTATCAGACAAGATTATCTTAATATTTACTGGTAATGAATTCCAGATTCTGGGGCCCTTTATGTGCATAGAATTTTTACATAGGTTGATATGAACACGGGGTATATCAAAAAGTGATCTGTGTCGTGTGTTGTGGTCATGGGTCCTATTAAAGTTGGTGAGGAGAGTTTTGAGCAGAGGGTTTATATTAGAGTGTAAAGTTTTATATATGTAGTAGGCACAAGAGTAAGTATGAATGTTCTTTACGGTGAGTAGTTTGAGACTTTTGAATATTGGTGGAGTATGCTGTCTAGAGTGGGAATTTGTTATCATTCTGATAACTGGGAAAAAATAAACCAAGAGCTATCAGACATATCATGGGAATCAGACATGAGCACCCTAAATCCCCACCAGTGCCTAGAGAAGCTGAATACAGAAGCATACAAGGTATGTATGAAACACGTACCATTGAGGAAACCCCGAAGAAGATCAGATATAGAGAGAGTGTAGGAGATGGTACAGGAGAAGAAAACGGGTTACTGAATTGCTGAAAAACACAGTTATGTTGCAACAGAAGAGAGATAGCCTTAACCGAGAGATCACGGAATTAGAACAAAGACTTAAGATGTCATACCTGACAGAAGAAGTACAAAGGGAACAAAGAGCCATACAGGATATTGCAAGAAACCCAAAATATTTCTACTCCTATGCAAAATCCAAGCTAAGAACTACCTGTAGAATTGGACCATTATTGAGAGGAGATTCGTATACGGACGATGAACAGGAAATGAGTGAAATTCTAAAAGAACAGTATGAGTCAGTGTTCAGCAACCCACTAAATGACAGCAAGGTAGAAAATGCAGAAATATTTTTCACTCCAGCAGAAGGCTGCGCAGACCACCTAACCGACATTAGTACAAATCCCATAGATTTCGAAAAAGAAATGGCCAACATGCCCACTCACTCAGCACCTGGACCAGCTTCATGGAATGCTTTATTTATAAAGCAGTGCAAAGTACCATTAGCAAGAGCCCTTAGTATTCTGTGGAGAAAGAGCTTAGATCTAGGTGAAATTCCAGAGGCCTTAAAGAGTGCAGACATAGCTCCTTTGCATAAGGGAGGTAGTAGAGCACTAGCTAAAAATTACAGACCAGTAGCCCTCACTTCTCACATCATAAAAATCTTTGAAAGAGTGATGAGACGGCAGATTACAAAGTTCATGGACCAGCACAACCAACATAACCGAACCAGCATGGCTTTAGAGCGGGTCGATCATGCCTGTCACAGCTGCTGAACCATTATGACAGAATTACGGAGGCATTGGAGGACGACCAAAACGCAGATGTGATTTACACAGATTTTGCAAAGGCGTTTGACAAATGCGATCATGGAGTGATAGCGCACAAAATGAGGGCCATAGGCATTACGGGGAAGGTAGGCAGATGGATTTTGAGTTCCTAACACAAAGAACACAAAAAGTAGTAGTGAACAGGGCAAGATCCAGCATCAGCGAGGTCAAAAGCTCAGTGCCCCAAGGCACTGTCCTGGCACCTCTGCTGTTTCTCATCCTCATAGCAGACATAGATAAAAACACCCAGCACACTTTTGTATCATCATTTGCAGATGACACTAAAATAAGCATGAAAGTCACTACGGTAGAGGACACTGAAAAATTACAGGAGGACATAAGCAGGGTCTTCCAATGGGCAGTGGAGAACAACATGACGTTCAATGGTGATAAGTTTCAGCTGCTTAGGTATGGAAAAATGAAGAACTCAAAAGGAACACTATATACAAAACGCAAGAGGGTCACCACATAGAACGAAAGGAACACGTAAAGGACTTGGGAATAATTATGTCTGCTGATCTGTCGTTTAAAGACCATAACAAGACAAAGATCACAACAGCCAGGAAGATGACGGGGTGGGTATTGAGAACTTTCAAAACAAGGAAATAATGCCGATGGTGACACTATTCAAATCGCTAGTGCTCCCTCACTTAGAATACTGCTCAGTGCTGACGGCCCGTTCAGGGCAGGAGAAATAGCAGAGCTGGAACAAATCCAGAGATCGTTTACGGCTCACATTGAGCCATTGAAACATCTAAATTATTGGGAACGCCTTCAAGTCTTGAACATGTACTCATTGGAGCGGAGGAGAGAGAGATACATGATAATATATACATGGAAAGTACTTGAGAGCCTGGTCCCAAATCTGCACACTGCCATAACAACATACTGGAGTGAGAGATATGGGAGAAAGTGTAAAATAAACCCAGTGAGGAGCAGGGGTGCGGTGGGGACAATACGGGAGCACTGTATTAACATCCGGGGTCCCAGACTATTCAACATATTACCAGAAGATATCCGAAACACGGCTGGAACCAGTGTAGAAGCCTTCAAGAGGAAACTGGACAAATATCTTCACCAGGTGCCAGATCAACCAGGCTGTGATGGATATGTGGGGCAGCGGGCCTCCAGCAGCAACAGCCTGGTTGACCAGGCAAGCACCAGACGAGCCTGGCCCATGGCCGGGCTCAGAGAGTAGATACTCTCGAAACTCTTCAAAGGTATATCAAAGGTATCAAAGGCCTTTTGTTGTGTTATGAGTGGTCTAAGGTGATTTAACGTTGTTGATCCCCATGCACAGATTCCATAGGTGAGATACGGGTAGATAAGTGAATGATATAGTGCAAGGAGAGCTGATTGAGGTACATAATAGCGTATCTTTGATAATATGCCTACTGTCTTCGAGATTTTCTTGGAAATTTGTTGTATATGTGTTTGGAATTTAAGGCTACTGTCAAGGTGGATTCCTAGGAATTTTCCCTCTGTGAGTCTTGTGATGGGTGTACCATTAAGTGTTATGTTAAGTGGAACATTTGTGACTTTGCTTCCAAACTGTATGAAGTAGGTCTTGTCAGTATTGAGAGTAAGCTTGTTAGTCGTCATCCATGTTGATATTTTCTGTAATTCGGCATTAACAGTGTTGGCCAGTATAACTGGATTTGGGTGAGAGAAGACATATGTTGTGTCATCTGCAAATAAAATGGGTTTGAGTAGTTGTGATGCATTCGGTAGGTCATTTATGTAAATGAGGAATAAGAGTGGCCCCAGGACACTTCCTTGAGGGACTCCGACTGTAATTGGTTGTGTGGAAGAGTTCTCTCCATTTGTGTACACGTATTGGCTTCTGTTGGTGAGGTATGATTTTAGGTAGTTGAATGGGTGCCCCCTTATACCATAGTGTGCTAATTTTGTGAGCAGTAAATCATGGTCGACTGTATGGTTACAATCATGAACAAATTATAACGCAATGAACACTTCACTAGTCTACACCCAGTCACAACTGTAATGAGTTCTTGGTGCAAATTTTATTGTTGGGTCACACATACACACTTACATATACACATACACACACACACATACACACACATATATACATACACACACACGCACACACAACAGGCCCAGCCTTCAATCGACATGTGCACAGGACAAAAAGGCAATCAACACGCGCGCCACACACACACACACACACACACACACACACACACACACACACACACACACACACGTGTGTAGCAATGCTTTATTTACAGGGAGCAAAGTCAGGGTATTTTTCCAGAATGGTCTGTAATATACCACTGTGGATAAAATACTTTGACATATCTTGAACATTTCTGAGTGAGTTGTCTCTGAATTCATTAATTTTGTCGCACTCCAGTACATAATGACGCAGGGTGTGACAATAATCCAACTGACATAGTTTACATTTTGTTTGGTCTACATCTGGTGGTTGTGATTTAACCTGCCAAAGATACTTGTAACCCAGCCGGAGGCGGGCGGGGGGAGAGAGGGAGTATGGAAGAAGTGAATGTTTTCAGATATTTGGGAGTTGACTTGTCAGTGGATGGGTTTATGAAGGATGAGGTTAACCATAGAATTGATGAAGAAAAAAAGGTGAGTGGTGCGTTGAGGTATCTGTGGAGACAAAAAACGTTATCCATGGAGGCAAAGAAGGGAATGTACGAAAGTATAGTGGTACCAACACTCTTATATGGGTGTGTACCATGGGTTACAAATGCTTTAGCGAGGAGGCGGCTGGAGGCAGTGGAGATGTCCTGTCTAAGGGCAATGTGTGGTGTAAATATTATGCAGAAAATTCTGAGTGTGGAAATTGAGGAGGTGTGGAGTTACTAAAAGTATTTGTCAGAGGGCTGAAGAGGGGTTATTGAGGTGGTTTGGTCATTTAGAGATAATGGATCAAAGTAGAATGACTTGGAGAGCGTATAAATCTGTAGGGAAGGAAGGCGGGGTAGGGGTCGTCCTCGAAAAGGTTGGAGGGAGGGGGTAAAGGAGGTTTTGTGGGCGAAGGGCTTGGACTTCCAGCAAGCATGTGTGAGCGTGTTAGATAAGAGTGAATGGAGACTAATGGTTTTTGGGACCTGACGAGCTGTTGGAGTGTGAGAAGGGTAATATTTTGTGAAGGGATTCAGAAAAACCAGTTAATTGATTTAGTTGGACTTGAGTCCTGGAAATGGGAAGTACAATACCTGCACTTTAAAGGAGGGGTCTGGGATAGTGACAGTTGGGAGGGACTTATTCTCAGCTGTCGTATCTGAGTGTCTCTGCAAAGACAGTGATTATGTATGAGTGTGGTGAAAGTGTTGAATGATGATGAAAGTATTTTCTTTTTGGGTTTTTTCTTTCTTTTTGGGTCACCCTGCCTCGGTGGGAGATGGCCGACTTGTTGAAAAAAAAAAAAAACATTTCTTTAACACAATGGCTGTCTCCCACCAAGGCAGGGTGACCCAGAAAAGAAACTTTCACCATCAATCACTCAATCACTATCTTACCAGAGATGTGCCGATACTACAGTTCAGGTGCCAGAATACAGGCACTGTACTTTCCACCTCCAGGACTCAAGTCCAGCTAACCAGTTTCCCTGAATTCCTTCATAAAATGTTACCATGGTCACACTCCAACAGCATTTCAAGTCCCAAAAATAATTTGCCTCCACTCCTATCTAACCAAGCTCACACCCCTCCCTCTAACCTTTCCTAGGGTGACCCCTACCCTACCTTTCCTCAACTACAGATTTATACATCCTCCAAATCATCCTATTTTGTAATATATATAATATATACTATACTATTCATTGATCTACCCCTACCTCACCTCTGTTACTTGTGCCTGGGGTTCCACAATGAAAAACCACCTAAAATCAATAATAACACAACAAAAAGCTGCAGTGCAAATGATCACACAATCCAATGCTAGACAACATACCTCCCCCCTTCCCCCAATTCTTCAAAGACCTAAACCTACCCACTATACAAAACATTCACTTGTACTATTGTGCAACCTACGTTTATAGAACAGTCAATTCTAATATAAATCCTACCTGAAATGTTTTCTTGACAGTTGCAATAGGACTCCTAGACAACACAAGGCCCAAAAAACCTCTGACATATCCCATGTAAGGCTAAATCTTTTCAAAAACTCATTATACATAAAAGGGCCCAAAATCTGGAACTCTCTGCCAGAAATCTCCAGAACCACTGACTCAGTATTTTTAAAACTACAGTTAAAAAACACCTTATCTCCTTAACCTATCCCAGTCTATCATAAATACATATGTAAAAACTATACATGCATTTGCTCAATATCATGAACATAGGTAAAACTTTTTCATCAATAGGATAGGTTGGAGGGAGGGGGTAAAGGAGGTTTTGTGTGCGAGGGGCTTGGACTTCCAGCAAGCATGCATGAGCGTATTTGATAGAAGTGAATGGAAACAAATGGTTTTTAATACTTGACGTGCTGTTGGAGTGGAAGCAAAGTAACATTTATGAAGGGATTCAGGGAAACCGGCAGGCCGGACTTGAGTCCTGGAGATGGGAAGTACAGTGCCTGCACTCTGAAAGAGGGATGTTAAATTTTGCAGTTTTATAACTGTAGTGTAAGCATGCCTCTGGCAAGACGGTGATGGAGTGAATGATGATGAAAGTTTTTCTTTTTCGGGCCACCCTGCGTTGGTGGGAAATGGCCGGTGTGTAAAAAAAAATATATATATATATATTACACACACTGGACATGGAGTGTAGACTTAAGGAGACAGAGGCTGTAGACCTCGTAAAACCAAAAACACCTGGGAGTAAGAACAGTGCTTACCATATCACCAGAGGCTCACATCAACTGAATAACCTCTGCAAATGTAAGAGTGGCCTTTGATACAACATGTGATGGGCCTACTACAGCTAACATAATTTGATCTAATGACACTGGAGGACAAAAGGAACAGAGGAGACATGATAACATAGAAAATACTCAAGAATTATAATACAGACAGGGACAAGCTGTTTAAGAGGTGGGAAACAGGTACTGAAGTTAAAAACACAGATAAGCCATAGGGATGCCAAAAAATATCTCGTCTCAAGGGTGGTCGGGAAGTAGAATGACCTTGATGAAATGGTAGAGGGAGACTGTATATTGTTTTGAGAGCAGGTATTATTTGGCCCACTAGGCTAGAATAGAATGAATCTGGAAAGAAGCAAGTTGAGAGGCAGGGCCAGGAGCTAGAACTCATCCCCCTGCAACCACATACTACATGTATAGGGAAGTGCTAGGCCCATAGTTGTTGTAACGGGAGGCAATTGGGATTGATCCATGGGACGGTCAGGTTCTATTCCTTGGATTAAGAGCCCCTCATCAGGTTAATGTGTACCTTAACTGTGTTAAAGAAGCAGTTACTCTCTAACTGCTTCTTTAACACAGTTAAGGTACAAACAGATGTCTTCTTGGAAGGGCCAGGCTGAGGTTTGGCAGACGGTAACTCGACACCGCTACCAGCCTTGAAACACTGCACCCAGTTCCTCACTGAACACTCACACACATTAACACTGACGAAAAAAAGACCCCCCTGTATGGCAGTGTTGTGGTTGTAGGTTAGTAAAACCCAGAGTAACTATAACCATGTACTCTCTAAGGCCGCTCCATAACAACAACGACAATAACAAAACAATTATAAATGACTGAACCAAACAAACATAGTATTCAATTCTCCTACTGCTCCCAACCCCTTACATTCCTCCTTTTCTAAATTATATTATATCATCCAACTTATAAATCCAACCTATCTGGAGGTTTGACAACTCTGCTGGAACGCCGGAGAATTGGAGGGTTTGCACTGTCCTGAGGTGCCTCCTCTTCTCTCACCCGGCTGGTTCCCTTATCAAACCTCCCAGGAGGTTCTTCCTGTATGCTAACCTGTTCTTTAAGGTTATTACCATTATTATCTGTTGTGGGCAGTTCCTTTAAACCACTCCTTACTGCTTCTGGTACTGTTGGAATCAGTGGTTGTTCTCCACTCCTAAACCTTGGCATGAGCTGATCTATATGCCTTTTCCATATCATGTTACCAAACCCTCTAATTAACACTTTATAATTCCTAACCCCTAATACCTCCACATTTTTTCCTTCTAACCAAGGGTCACCTTTCCCAAAGTTCCTTGCATACACAGCATCATCAACTTTAAAATGCTTCACCACTCCTTGAAGGTCACCAGCAGGCATGTTAGGCAATGAATTGTCCTCTTTAACATGACATTTGACAGCCGATACAGGGACTTTGAAATTCCTATGAAACATCATTTCTGCTGGTGTCTTATTTGTGGAGGAATGAACAGTTTTCCTATGGTTATATAAGAACCTACATAATCTGGTATTGAGAGAACCTTTTGTAAACTTGTGTAAACCTTCCTTCAATGACCTTACCGCCCTCTTCGCCAGACCATTTGATGAAGGATGGTATGGGGCTGGAGTAACATGTTCAATACTATTCTTACTAAAGAAGGCTTCCAGCTCTTGTGAGACAAAATAAGCAGCATTATCTGACACAACTGTGTCTGGTAACCCAAAATTACAAAAGGATTTCCTCAGTAACTCAGTAGTAACTGTGGATATCATGGAGCTAGTTACTTGCACATCTAAGAATTTTGAAAAGGAATTCACAATTACCAAAAAATATTTGCCCTCAACAGGACCTGCATAATCTATATGCACTCTAGACCATGGTGTCCCAGTGCTGGGCCAAGATAGGACAGGAGATGAATTTGGCTTAAAATTCTGAAAACAAATGGGACAACTCTTTGTCACTTCTGCAATATCTTGGTCCATCTTTGGCCACCAGACCCACTGCCTAGCTTCTGCTTTCATAGCATTGATACCATTATGACCTATATGCAGATGCTCCAATACCTTACATCTCAATTTTACAGGCACTACCACTCTATTTCTATACAATAATACATTATCATGAACAGTCAGATCTGATTTGACTGAATTATAATCAGATAAAAATACACTGTTTTTACACCATCCATATTTAACATTATTTACTACTTGGGATAATACAGCATCTATCCCAGTTTCCTCTTGATTTTGTCAAATGATAAGTGTTTGAAATCGAGGAACTCTACTAATCTCACATATTCCGAAGGTATACCTGATTCTAAGCTGTGATCTTCAATAGGTAATCTACTAAATGCATCTGCAATAACATTTTCCTTACCAGCCTTGAATGACAATTCATAATCATACTGAGCTAATAACAGAGCCCAACGCTGAATTCTGGCATTTGCATTTACTGGAATATGTTTCCCTTTACCAAAGAACCCTAGCAATGGTTTATGATCTGTGCGAGCAACAAACTTTCTCCCTAGCAAAAAATATCTGAATTTCTTAACAGCATACACCAAAGCTAGACCTTCTTTATCAAGTTGAGAATAATTCTGTTCTGCCGGAGAAAGTTTCTTACTAGCAAAATACACAGGGTTTTCCTGGCCATTTACTACCTGGATTAACACACATCCAACACCCACAGAAGAAGCATCAACCTCAATTATTAATGGATGCTCTCCCGTAAAATTAGTCAACAAAGCTGAACACTCCAATTGTATTTTAATCCTTTGAACAGCTTCCTCTTCCACTGAAGACCACTCAAATGTAGCCCCCTTTTTTAACAAATTATACAGTGGTGCCAAAATTAAAGAAAAATTCTTAATAAACTTACAATAGTAAGTCACCATCCCCACAAAGGACTGAACTTCTCCTACAGACGTAGGTGAAGGTAAATTCACAAGAGCTTCCACCTTCTGAGAAGAAGGTTTAATACCTGCCCCAGAAATCTCATACCCCAGATATGCAATAGATCTGGCTTTCAACACTGACTTATCCTTATTCAGTACTACATTATGCTCTTGTAAAATACTCAACACCTGCCTGAGTCTGACATCATGCTCAACTTCTGTGGCACCACATATTATGATATCATCTAAATAGGATGCAACCCCATCCAGGTTAACAAACAATTGGGAAATAAATTTCTGGAAAATACCAGGAGATGAGGAAATTCCAAATGGTAATCTCTTATATTTAAAAAGTCCCCTGTGGGTATTAATTACTAAAAGATGTTGGCTCCTCTCATCTACAGGTATCTGTAAATAAGCATCCTTCAAATCTAATTTTGTAAATATTTTACCTTTACCCACTACAGACAATAATCCTCAATCCTGGGTAAAGGATATCTTTCACAATGAATGTTTTGATTTACATATTTAAAATCCCCACATATTCTCATAGACTTAGAGTCAGCCTTTAATACTGGGACAATAGGTACAGACCATTCACTATGCGAAATAGGCTCAATAATGCCTTTCTGCACTAATTTTTCTAATTCTTTCTCAATCATCTCTTTGTGAAAAAATGGTACTGGCCGTGCTTTCACAAACTTAGGAACAGCATCACTTTTCACATGAATTTTGGCCACAAAGCTGGAGATAGGTTTACTAGAATCTACCCTAAAATTATCTAACATTTCTTCAGCACTGTCTAGTTTGTTAATTTTGGTAGATTCATCCAATCCAGCAAGGTAAATCCCTACCTTTTTCATGAGGTCTTTCCCACACAAGTTACTATTATGGGATTTCACTACATAAAACACTTGTGACACCTCTAAGTTATTATATCTTACCGGCAAAACCACCTGTCCCAGAAGGTTTATTTTCCAATTATCATATGCATTTACCCTCCTAGAACATGGCTCAATATGCCCCTTTACTGCCTCTACCCAGTCTTTGGATAAAGTCGAGATGGACGCCCCACTGTCAATCTCAAAAGGTACCTGTTGATTGTTAATGATAAACCCATATTTCTCAGCCTTCATGGAAAACACTCTATCCTCTAAGGCATATAAGCTCATCACTTCCTCATCCTCTGAACTATCACCGAATATCTAGGTGATTGCTGTGTCTTTGCTGTCCTGTTTTTTTCAATACTCGAATTTGATACAGCCTTAGGAGACACTTTTGACGATTTCTCTCTACACACTCTTCTCAAGTGGCCTTTCTTATGACACTTATTACAGAAAAAGTCTTTAAACCTACAAGTACTACTACTGTGCTGGAACCCACAATGTTTACATTTCACAGCATTAATCACTTGTACCGCAGGAGCAGAGTTCTGATCTGTAACAAATGCCTGTTCCAAGTTCAAAAGTTTGTCAAATAGTTTTGCAGACTGCACACTTTGTAAATCCAAATTTTCTGCAACTAGGTGAGGAAAATACACTTCATCCACCACCGCCATAAACAAAATGGTCCCTCACTCTGGGGTCAAATTGTCCCCCAAAGGTACAGTTCACAGCCAATGCTTTTAAATCTGTATATAATTCATGCAAGGACTCACCCTGTCGTTTCTTCCTCTGCTGAAAAGCCAACAAACTGCGGTGGTAGGCTGGTTTCACTGCATAATAACTTTTCAGTGCTGCGACCAAGTCGTCGTAACGCTTCGTGTGTGGTAAATCTGGTGCACACACATTACCTAAAACACTGTAAGTTTCTGATCCCAGGGACACTAGCAAGAAATTCCTCTTGTTATCTTGCTCTTTAATTCCTAAGTGAGCGAAATTGGCTTCCAACAAGCTTAGCCAAAGCTCCAAAGAAATCTTACGTGGGTCGAAAGGTTCCAACCTTCCTTGTGCTGCTGCCATTCTGCCACTTGTTGCTGCTGTATCACTGTTCTGCTGCAATGTCCTCGGCTGGCAATATCCCCACTACTTCAGACCACAGTGGCCACTATCCTTGGCTCTGATGATCCCATCCTCGTCGCCACTGTTGTGGTTGTAGGTTAGTAAAACCCAGAGTAACTATAACCATGTACTCTCTAAGGCCGCTCCATAACAACAACGACAATAACAAAACAATTATAAATGACTGAACCAAACAAACATAGTATTCAATTCTCCTACTGCTCCCAACCCCTTACAGGCAGGCCTTTGATTTTCATCACAGCACTATGCCGGAGCACTCACCTGGCATAATGCCGTGACAAGCACTGTATGGAGAATCCTCCAGCAGCTGGTGTTTAAGTAACATATAATAAAGTCACACAGAGATTATTATTCTTATAAGATAATAAAGTCACACAAAATTTAGGCTAGGTTAGCCTGGTTAAGATAATTTATGTTAGATTAGGTTAGGATTTTTTTTTTACCTGCATTTATTTCTTTGCAGGTCTGAGCAACACATCCTTCTGGGTGGGAGGAGTGAAGCGAGGTGTGGAGGAGTGGTGGTGGGTAGATGGCACCTACCTTACCCTGGGCAATTCCTTCTGGTACCCAACCTTCGCTCGCCGACCCAAGGAAGTGTCCGAGGTCAGGATGTCCCTCCGAGACTCCATCTTCACCAGAAGAAAAGGCGAGACTGAATGTCATTACAATGTGCAGGTTGAAGTGCTAAACCCATGAGTCATATAACACCTGGGACAGGCAAGCAGATTTGATCCAAAGATCATTATTACAGTCAAGGGGAACACTAAACCCATAGGGGTCATACATTGCTTGAGTAGGAAGCATTCAGGTTTGATCCAAGGAAGTGGAGGGCAGGTCCCTTTTCTTGGATCAAACCTGAATGCTTCCCATTTCCCCTTTCTCTTCACTTAATCCAAGGAAAGAGAGGATAGGTTCAATTCCCTGGATCAATTATTATTATTATCAAAGAGAAGCGCTAAACCTACAAGTCATACAACGTCCCTGGATCAAGAACCTCCCTTGAGGATCTTGGTTTCAGATTTCTGCTAACTAGGACTCCCAAGCTCTCTTTATATTGAGTATGCTAAGGTTCCACATTATGCAGTTTGTTCAGTATGGGAAGTGATCCCATTTTATTTAAGGGAAAGGTAGCTTCAATCTCTTGGATCAGAAACACTTCTCCGGCATCAAGGCACTCCCAAAAGGTGAATGAAACATCTGTTTAAGGGAGTCTTCATTGGTTTTCTGCTATTTGTATGTCTTGAGATCAACAGCCTGATTGATCATATACCAAGCAGCATTTAGCTGAAGGAATATAATCAAATTATGCACTAAACCTGAAAGGGTCACAGTGCTGCAGGTAGAAATGGGCAAGTAATAAGAGAGTGAGGGGCAAGAGTGTGAGGACAGGGGTCAGTGTGAGCAGAGGAGAGAGCAAGAGGAAAATTAATATCACAGTTGGGGCAATAAGTTAATTTCTTTTAAGAGAGCACCTGCAGTGCACCATGTCCAGAAGTACTATGAATGACAAGGTAGACATCAGTGCAATGTGCATGATAGCCATGAGAACTGCATGTAATCCAGCTGTGAAAACACTGGGTGAGTCTAGTAAATGACCTCGGATGACTTTGTCACAGATAAACTACTCCATGGAGAAGTGGAACAGAATTCTTCCTCCGTAAGCAATGCGTGTCGCAAGAGGCAACTAAAATGCTGGGAGCAAGGGGCTGTATACATTACTAAATTTAAAAAGAGAAACTTTTTTTTTTCATGTCACCGTGCCTTGGTGGGATATGGCCAATTTATAAAAAAAAAAAAAAAAAAAACTGTTGAAAATCCGAAACCACCAGAGGATTTAGAACCATCAGTGTACACTGCAATAGAATGAGAATGGAAGTGATTAAGAGTGAGCAAACATGAATCATCAGGACTTCCCAAGTAGAGAGGGAAAAGTAAGATGCAGGGTAAATGTAGAGGGGAGGTAATTAAGGAAAGCCAATAGTGAATATGGAGAGGAAAGGGGCGTAATAAATGGGGATGACGATTAAACAAAGATGCCTTATTAACATTTGTTACCATCCTACACGTGGAAGGATGTGTGGACTCCTTCTTGGGTTTGCAGGAAAGAATGGAGGGTGACATGGAGCCCTTGGGATTCACAGATATGATGATGCCCAATTCCTGTGGCAAACTCAACAAAGTCTGCAATTCTAGAACCAGGAACCATAACAATGGAAGCTGGGTCTGGAGAATATTTGCTAGTCAACTTGTGTACCTTTATCCAGACTGCACTACAAGTACAATAGTGGAATTAACAGTGGACACAAGCTCACCAACAATTACATTTGCTATGTGTATAACATGATTGGCAAGCACTGTTGTCTGTTGAAAAGCCAGGAACAGATTGGTGGTTGTTGTAACGGTAGCACTTTTCAATCACACAGCATGAGCACAGTCAGGAGACCACCAGGGTACACATTTCTGATGCCTTCCTGAGGTTTGGGGAATGGCAAGTGATGCTGCAATGAAAAAAAAGAGATGGTAATAAGCTGTAACAACATGTCTGAAGAAGACATAGGAGGTGGAATATCAAGAAAAATGTGGCATGAATAATATGCCCAGTCAGCTGAAGGAGGAAGCCTCCAAGACCCCTTGGTTGAATGACCTATATGGGTTTAGAGCTCCTTAAATACAGTAGTTTTACATTTTTATGCAATACCTTTCATATTTTTAAACATTCTTTATCTCCAACTACAGTACCTATAAAATTGTATTTCACTATGTCCTTCATAATGATTTTAACAGAATTTTTTAACGTTTCCAGGAACACATGCCCCTTCCATGCTGAGATCTGCAGGAAGACATAACAGGATTCCTGGAAGAATAGCAGCATCACGTGTGCAGTCAAAAATAAGTCACATTCCACGAAAATCAAGCTCCCACATACAATCATCTAGAGCACCTCAAGCTGGTAAGTTTCGGCAAGAAAACACCTCAGACACACCTCCAGAAGCTGTGCGGGTCTCTAGCAACTCTGGCCATCAAGGTACTCGCTGGCAGACCTCTCGTCGCACTCCAAGTAACTACAGATCTCCGGTCATCCATCCTATGAAACAGCAGACACACCAACACGGACAGACTGTTTACAATTCAGGAGAGAGGGTCTCTAAAGGTCATTGGTCAAGAGAGGCAAAAGGTGACAAAAGCTACACTTCTGCAAGAAGACGCAAGTTCCTGAAGAAGTCACTTATGAGAACTAGAAGACGTGAGGATCAAGAACTACAGACACAAGAGGCACATAAGTTTGTAGTGGGTGAGGGGCAACTGGGGGCTGATGTAGTACCAGAGAGAGCTGTGTGTCTGTGGGCAAGATTCAGACACTTTTTTGCTTCATGCTCAGTCACAGAGCGCCTAAAAGCTCTCTGTGAATACAAATTCCTCATATCCAAAAATTAATTTAAATTATGTGATGGCTTTAAATAAAGACAAAGAAAAATAATACACACACTGTTGTGGAAAAGTTCTGAGCACACAAAATGACTTTTACTTACTGTAATAAGTATTTACATAAGTATTAGTAGTTACTAACAACAGTATGTTCATGCAGATTAAAAAATACTCCAGGCTACATTAGTTAAGAGAGGAACTTATGTGACTTATGTAACTGTATATGTGATTTTCCTACTGTACATAAAGAACCATGAGTATGTATTAGGTATAAAAATATAACATGTCAAATACATTTTTTGTTTTGTTTTTTTACAAAATTTTGGGTATCAATGATTCTATGTCAAATCTGTGGAATTTTTTTTTTTACCCCAATGGCTGTCTCCCACCAAGACAGGCAGACCCAAAGAAGAAAACATCCACTATCATTCATTCAATAGCTGTCTTCCTAGAAGTGTACTAACATCATAATTCAGTTTACTCTCCAACTGTAATATCCACTATCCTCCTCCAGAGTACAAGCATTGCCCTTCCCACCTCCAGGACTCAAATCCAGCTAACAGGTTTCCCTAAATCCCTTCATAAAAGTTACCTTGCTATCAAATGCCAACAGCATGCCCACTCACTCCTAACAAGCTCACACAAGCCTGCTGGATGCTCAAGCCCCTAAAATTCAAAGCTGTTCTTGGAATAACCCCTACCCTTCCTACCTTTTGCCCCAGATTTATACACCCTCTTCTCCAACCTATCCCTCTTGATTATAAACTTGGTGACCTAAATATATTTAAATATAAGGACATTGTGCAGAGATCGAGGAAAGGCATACACTGACACACGAGTTACTGTCTTGATTATTCCCCTCAAGGAAGGTTCCTTGACTCTGGTGAGGAGCTCTTGATCTAGGGAATTGGATCTGTGCTCCAGTTCCCTGAATTAAGCCTGATTATTATTATAATCAAAAGAAGCGCTAAACCACAGGGGTTATACAGCAATTAAGCCTGAATACCTTCCATCTCTCCCCCTGACAGGCACTGTATAATCCTATGGGTTTAGTGCTCCTCCATGATTATAATAATAATAATGTTTTGATTATTGCTAAAATCCTCTGCCAGTCAATGTTGCTGATTGCTATGGTAAAATTGCTTAATGCTTCTTTACTGAGTCTGAATGAGATTTTATTAAAGTGTTAATTTTGTTGCTGGATTTTATTAATGTGGGGTAATGCCCAGCTGTACTGCCAGTGATAATACCTGCTTTTAGAGTATTACTGCATATGGGGGAAGGCACTAAACCTGCAGGGGTCATACAGCATCTGGGAAAATGGAAGGCAATCAAGTCTGATCCAAAGAGAAAGAAAAGTCTTCAAAGAACCCTTGAAGATTTGTTATATTTATCACGATATGGTAAAGAACAGAGGTGATTGTCTCAGTTCTCATAGGTTTGGTTACAATATAAGTTTGTCAAATGACATAATGCACTGTCCAGGTGGTGGAATTTTGTTTGTCAGGAAACAGGACACAAGCATCCTGATGCAGGTCTTTAATTTTTTTACACACAAAGCCCCAGCCATATCTCAGGATGCGACCCAAAACAGTCAACTAACAACCCGGATACCTAATTATTGCTAGGTGAACAGGGGCAGTAGGCACAAGGAAACATGTGTAATGTTTCTATCTGGCCAGGAATCGAACCATGGACACTCAGTGTGCGAGCCGAGCATGCTACCAACCAAGTCACAGGACACACCTTTGCATGACAACCCAAAAACATCCACCCATTTTCCAGCCAGGATTTACACATTAAAAAAAAAAAAAAAAAAGACTTTCTACTTAGTACTCTCCTATAACAGTTCTTAATTTGTAAATTAATCGTAAATTAGCACTAAACCCACAAGGGTCACACAGTGCTGCCCATTTTCTGAGAGCCTTCCAATTTTCACTTTCTATCCTGTATCATATTAACCTACTAATGTTTTATATAAGCTAAAAACTTTCCTATGCAGCATTATTATTCCGTTCTATTTTTCTTTCTTTCAACGCACCGGCCATATCCCAATGAAGCAGGGTGGCCAAAAAAGAAAAATGAAAATTTCTCTTTATAAATTTAGTAATGTATAGAGAAGGGGTTACCAGCCCCGTGCTCCTGGCATTTTAGTTGCCTCTTACGACACACATGGCTTACGGAGGAAGAATTCTGTTCCACTTCCACATGGAGTACATTCTATTTTTATTATAATCATAACTAAGTCACCATGGTTGTTTAACATATTTATAGATAGGGGTTGTAAAAGTAGTAAATGCTAGGGTGTTGGGGAGAGGGGTGGGATTAAATTATGGGGAATCAAATACAAAATGGGAGTTGACACAGTTACTTTTTGCTGATGATACTGTGCTTTTGGGAGATTCTATAGAAAAGTTGCAAAGGTTAGTGGACGAGTTTGGGGTGTGTATAGGAAGAAAGTTAAAAGTGAACATAGATAAGAATGTGATGAGGGTATCAAATGATTTAGATAAAAAAAAATTGGATATCACATTGGAGGGAGTAAGTATGGAAGAAGTGAATGTGTTCAGATATTTGGGAGTTGATTTATTGGCAGATGAGTTTATGAACGATGAGGTTAACCATAGAATTAATGAAGGAAAAAAGGTGAGTGGTGCTTTGAGGTCTCTGTGGAGACAAAAAAAAAGTTATCCATGGAGGCAAAGAAGGGAATGTATGAGAGTATAGTGGTACCAACACTCTTATATGGGTGTGAAGCATGGGTTGTAAATGCTGCAGCGGAGGAGGCTGGAGGCAGTGGAGATGTCGTGTCTAAGGGCAATGTGTGGTGTAAATATTATGCAGAGAATTCGTAGTGTGGAAATTATGAGGTGGTGTGGAGTAGTTTACTAAAAGTATTAGAGAGCTGAAGAGGGGTTGTTGAGGTGGTTTGGTCATTTAGAGATAATGGAACAATGTAGAATGACTTGGAGAGATTGTAAGTCTGTAGGAAAAGGAAGGCGGGGTAGGGGTCATCCTCGAAAGGTTGGAGGGAGTAAAGGAGGCTTTGTGGGCGAGGGGCTTGGACTTCCAGCAAGCATGTGTGAGCGTGGTAGATAGGAGTGAATGGAGACAAATGGTTTTTGGGACCTGACAAGGTTTTGGAGTGTGAGCAGGGTAATATTTTGTGAAGGGATTAAAGGAAATCGGTTAGCTGGACTTGATTCCTGGAAATGGGAAGTACAATGCCTGCACTTTAAATGAGGGGTTTGGGATATTGGATGTTTGGAGTGACATTTAAACTGTCGTATCTGAGTGCCTCTGCAAAGACAGTGATTATGTATGAATGATGGTGAAAGTGTTGAATGATGATCAAAGTTTTTCTTTCTTTTTTGGTTTTCTTTCTTTTTTGGGTCACCCCTACCTTGGTAGGAAATGGCTGACATGTTAAAAAAAATAAAAAATAAATGCTAAACTTTTTATTATTACTTTGTTTTAGTTGCCACTATTTTGATAAATAGTTAACCCCTACAGTTCATGCAGCAAGAGGAAAATGGAAGGTACTCAGGTTTGATCTGAGAAAAGAAAGGGGATTAGTGCAAATCTTTGGATCAGGAACCATTCATCAAGGCAAGATTCCTTTTTCTTCCCTTGAAGGGAGTAAGGATGTACATAACATGCAATTTTCTTTTAAAATGTTTCGAATGATAGATAACCTCTTTTTCATTTTTAGAGGAATAAGCAAGACAAATATGTTTTCAAAGTTACTTTTTAGAAAGAATAAACTAAAAAAATCCAGATTATGGCAATTATTCATTTGCATATTTAAAACTCGAGGTTCATACAGTGTGTACATAAACTCCAAACACATGTTTATACAACATTCTTAAGCTATCAATAATGACTATCTCTGTAAAATATAAACTGGACATATAACCAATGATATACAGTATATTTCATATTTTCTTTATTTCTGTCAAAGTTTTAGTTTTATTCTCATAAAATTAAAAACAAAATAACAATGATTATAATGAGACAAAAATAAAAGCCTTTTATCTCATGTAGAAGATAAGGAACAAACAAAAGACTGGTGCATTTTAATGCCCAGTACTTTCTTAATTTTTCTATAATACTGCATTTAAAAAGTGAACATATAAGCAAGGAATTAGCTGAAGTTTCTCTGCAGAAATCTCCAAGTTCCGGTGTAGTCGCTAACGCCAGGATGAGAAGTTACTACCGCTGAAAAGATAAAAAATTACACAAGTAAATTCTGAAACTTGTTAAAATTACATGAAATGAATAAAATGTTTTAAAATTAGTGATTAAATCTGATATACAGTATAACTAATATAGTTCATTCCTAACAATCATTAAAAAAGACAAAATATCATTAATTATTTTAATGTCAAAATACCATGCCACATGAACATGTTCTCTCCTTACATCCTTTGAAACAACATGCATTATGTTGCATTTGTTGTCTACTCATTTTGGCACATACAGTTACTCATACTGTTTCACATCTCGGTATCTGGAATGTATACAATAAGGCACATCAGATGCTAGCCACAAAGAAAATGGTTTCCAATTTCCAAATGTATTTACAGACTGGAGCAAAGACAAATACATGGGAAGTGTTATGCCCATAAGGGTTATACAAAGCCAGAAAATGGGAGGCAATCAGGTCTGCTGTGAGGAAGGAGAGGAAAGGCCCACTGGAGCAAAAGCTCTTCACCAGCCTCAGGTCACCTCCTTTTCCTTGGATTTCTTA
>WNWK01004586.1:0-137055 GCA_009830355.1 Cherax destructor | reverse complement strand
GTCTTTATAGTCAGGTCTTGTTGGAGGACCCACACATGGTCTTTACAGTCAGGTCTTGCTGGTAGACCTTGTTGATGGTCTTTATAGTCAGGTGTTGCTGGTAGACCTGTTGCTGGGGCTTGGTGACTGGGTCCAGGTCAGGTAGGTGCTAAGACCCTGCTGTTTACCGCTTAATCATAAATATAATTATTAATGTTAGCTAAGCAGAGGTATGATAAAGCTTATGGCGCAGGGAGAGTGACCCAGTAGCGGCCAGTGAAGAGGCGGGGCCAGGAGCTTTGACTCGACCCCTGCAACCACAACTAGGTGAGTACAACTAGGTGAGTACACACACACACACTTTCTAAATCTCAACTTTTCGAGTCAGAAAATGCTGATTACCCTGACAGTCAGTTGAACTACATTAGATTGCAGTGAATCAGTTTCACACTCTACGCCTCGTGACCTTTTTCCCCGAGCCAGGCGCCGTCTCCTCCTTCACTCTACCTGTAACTTGTGAGAAAAAGTTACCCCTGCAAAGATCGGCTGCCCACTTAATAATCCACCAACACTGCCAACTGTATTATAGCCTGGCTATGTATACTGTCTTGTCTTATTGAAAGGTCCACTAGGTAGGTAGCTGGAGTGGTGTTGTTGGTGCATCTTGTTGGTGGTCTTTATAGTCAGGTCTTATTGATGGACCTTATTGATGGTCTTTATAGTCAGGTCTTGTTGGAGGACCTTGTTGATGGTCTTTACAGTCAGGTCTTGTTGGTAGACCTTGTTGATGGTCTTTATAGTCAGGTGTTGTTGGTAGACCTTGTTGCTGGGCTTGGTGATCAGGTCTTGTGGTCAGGTAGGTGCTGTATGACCCCTGCTAGTTTACCGCTTAATCATAAATATAATTGCATAATGTTAGCTGTGTTGAGGGTTGCTGGTTAGTTCCGGCTGCTGCCTACATATCATGTTTCCTGAGTGAAGGGAGACGTGGCTAGCATGATGCAGGAATCTTTAGCTACACCTGTTGTTCCCTGACGTGTGCCCACACCTGCTCCCTGACGTGTGCCCATACCTGCTCCCTGACGTGTGCCCATACCTGCTCCCTGACGTGTGTCCACACCTGCTCCCTGACGTGTGTCCACACCTGCTCCCTCACGTGTGTCCACACCTGCTCCCTGACGTGTGCCCACACCTGCTCCCTGACGTGTGCCCACACCTGCTCCCTGACGTGTGTCCACACCTTTTATTGCGAACACAAGTGTAGTCTTGTGGCCTGCACACCTGCTCGTAGCAGGATAACCAAGGTAGAAATAAAGAAAAAGCAAAAGACAACAGAGAGTAAATATATATATTTCCTTCACCACAATAGCATGCAAATATATGTACAATATGTACAGAAAGGCAATTTGCAAGCAAGGGACACGGTAAGAACCGTCTTCAACCAGACTTGGAGGTAAGTCTGCCAATGTTGATTCACAAGGGTCCAACATCGCTTCACAACTTTAGTGGGCTTCCTTGTGATTGGCTGAGTTGAACCAGGGTGCTAGCATAACAAGGGGGCCCCACTTGTTATACTCTTAGCATCTGGTTCTCTGGTCGGGAGGGCATGTCTGTAAGGAGAGAGTTCCAGGGGTCAACGCCCTTGCGGCCCGGTCTACGACCAGGCCTCAGTGGGTAGTGGTGTGCCACAGTGGCACAGTGGCATTTCCTCTCAACCATCTAACTCAGTAGGTAGTGCTCAACCCAAGGAGACTTTCAAGTCAGACACGACCTTAGAGTAAGACAGCGGACAGCGCTAGCGTAGGTTCAAGACACTTGCGGACGGGAGCAAAGTGTCTCCTCACTAAAAAAAAACCCCTTATGGCATTACCTCTGATCACGCCAATACTTCTCCTGCTTCCAGTGTTGCATTCGACTGAAGAAGGCTGTTGTACAGACGAAACGTTTCAGCAATAAAGATACCCAAGTGTTGGACAAGTGTCTTATTCACCAACTCTTCGGTATCAATACTGAGTCTTACTCATATCTTTTCTACTTTACAGTTTATATGGGAAAAATAAACACTGGAGGACAAAGCTTTTACTGGTCCAAGCAGTGGCGTGATGAAGCTCAGGTCAGTGTTGATATAAACCTTGATAACTGAGACCCACAAATTGGTTTAGAAAGACACGTAAACAAACATTAGGACATATTTATTAGAAAACGTTTCGGTCCTGGGACCTTGACCACTTCTAACATACAGAGGTTAAAAAGACAGTATATATGTGTGGAGAATGAGGTGTGAGTGACACATAGTGACCTGAAGAATCACATATATATTTTTTCAGGTCACTATATATCACTCATACCTCACTCTCCGCTTATATATAATGATTTTTTAACCTCTGTATGTTAGAAGTGATCAAGGTCCAAGGACCGAAACGTTTTCTAATAAATATGTCCTAGTGTTTCTTTACGTGTCTTTGCAGAGTTAAACGTTGTTGAAATAAAAGTTTGTTCAAAAGCGTATGTCTTTTTTTTCACTGGTGTCAGCGGTACATTGTTTACATTGTTTCTCTTACAAGTGGTTGACAACAGCTGGTAAAGATGGGTTAACTTGTTTGACAACAGCTGGTAAAGATGGGTTAACTTGTTGCAGATTTTGGTGGGTTTTTTCCTTTGGAAATTACATTTAATCAAGCAGATAAGTTAGCGGAAAGACTAATAACTTTAGGTAAGCCTGTGAAGAAGCCTGCCGTGTGGGCGAGGCGTTTGGGAAATAAAGATACCTGCTTGTTGCACATGTCTTATTCAACTACGTGTCTTATTATTATTATGGTAAGCTCCCTCTCCTATGTACGGGTTATTTGTGAACGCCCTGCCTCGGGGCGTTCACCCCACAAAACATCCTCCAGGTATCTCGTGTATGTGTGGTCCTCGAGATCATTGTGGAAATGGTGTACTGTGTTACGTATAGAAGAGTTAAAGACAAGCCTGGGTGCCAGACGAGGTGCCAGACGAGGTGCCACACTCACTCCACTCTCCAGAAGCGACACAGTAATAACACTATTAAGACCTGCGGCTACGATCACCTTCCTCACCTCAAACATGAATACCTCGCATTGCCCTGGGGATATATCACTCCCTACGGGTTTCACGCTTTAGCACGGTAATGATGATGATAATAATTGCTATTATAATTATTATTATTATTATTATTATTATTATTAGAAGAAGAAGAAGAATAAAAAAAATAACACACACACACACACACACGTTACCTAGTAAGACTTAGATACAGCTCACACTGCTAATGTTTCTAGAATTACCTACAATATGTTAGGTAAAAGGACGCATGTGCAACTAGAGGCTACATTTCGCTCTCCCGGAGCTTTACCTTAACCCTGGAGAGCGAAACGTAGCCGCAATAAAACTTCTCATTAGTCTGGCATGTTTCTTCTTGTCATAATAATTATTTACAACGAATTCTAGTATGATAGTGTTGGAGGCGATGTTAATATACTCACCGTGACCACAGTGACACATAGACGCAATCACCGTGACCACAGTGACACAGACGCAATCACCGTGATCATAGTGACACATAGACGCAATCACCGTGACCACAGTGACACAGACGCAATCACCGTGACCACAGTGACACATAGACACAATCACCGTAACCACAGTGACACATAGACACAATCACCGTGACCACAGTGACACATAGACACAATCACCGTGACCACAGTGACACAGACACAATCACCGTGACCACAGTGACACATAGACACAATCACCGTGACCACAGTGACACATAGATACAATCACCGTGACCACAGTGACACATAGACACAATCACCGTGACCACAGTGACACATAGACACAATCACCGTGACCACAGTGACACATAGACACAATCACCGTGACCACAGTGACACAGAGACAACATTCACCGTGACACATAGAGGAATAATCACCTTGACCACAGTGACACATAGAGACAACAATCACCGTGACCACAGTGACACAGAGACAACAATCACCGTGACCGCAGTGACATATAGAGACAACATTCATCACACATGACACTGCTTATGCATAACAACACATAACACAAAACCAACAATTTATAACACGTGATTAACGCAGGACAAAAACGATTAATATTAAACTATGAGACATAAATGTGTCACCCTGGAATGTGTCCGAGCACTCCATCAACCTGAATGTAAGGACACATGTGCATCTTTATATACTACGTTTCGATGTTGGGAGCCTGGTCATGTGTGTCCTGGTCATGTGTCCTGTCATGTGTGTCCTGGTCATGTGTGTCCTGGTCATGTGTGTCCTGGTTATGCGTGTCCTGGTCATGTGTGTCCTGGTCATGTGTGTCCTGGTTAAAATGAGGCCTGGTTATGTATGTCCTGTTCATGTGTGTTCTGGTTATGTGTCCTGGTTATGTGTGTCCTGGTCATGTGTGTCCTGGTCATGTGTGTCCTGGTCATATGTATCCTGGGCATGTGTCCTGGTCATGTGTCCTGGTTATGTGTGACCTGGCTATGTGTGCTCTGGTCATGTGTCCTGGTTATGTGTGTCCTGGTCAAGTGTGTCCTGTTTATGTGTCCAGATCATGTGTGTCCAGGTCGTGTGTGTCCTGGTCATGTGTGTCCAGGTCATGTGTGTCCTGTTCATGTGTGTCCTGGTCATGTGTGTCCAGGTCATGTGTGTCCTGGTCATGTGTGTCCAAGTCATGTGTGTCCAGGTCATGTGTGTCCAGCTCCTGTGTGTCCTGGTCATGTGTCCTGGTCATGTGTGTCCTGGTTATGTGTGTTCTGGTTATGTGTGCCCTGGTCATGTGTTCTGGTTATGTGTGTTCTGGTCATGTGTGTCCTGGTCATGTGTCCTGGTTATGTGTGTCCTGGTCATGTGTGTCCTGGTCATGTGTCCTGGTTATGTGTGTCCTGGTCATGTGTCCTGGTTATGTGTGTCCTGGTTATGTGTGTCCTGGTTATGTGTGTCCTGGTTATGTGTGTCCTGGTCATGTGTCCTGGTCATGTGTGTCCAGGTCATGTGTGTCCTGGTCATGTGTGTCCAGGTCATGTGTGTCCAGGTCATGTGTGTCCAGCTCCTGTGTGTCCTGGTCATGTGTCCTGGTCATGTGTGTCCTGGTTATGTGTGTCCTGGTCATGTGTCCTGGTTATGTGTCCTGGTCATGTGTCCTGGTTATGTGTGTCCTGGTCATGTGTGTCCTGGTCATGTGTCCTGGTTATGTGTGTCCTGGTCATGTGTGTCCTGGTCATGTGTCCTGGTTATGTACTCTCTACCTTCACTCATTAAGACTGCACCATAACCCTTAAACCACCAGACAAGAACACTTTAATCCTAAAATAGGGATTGAAGTAAAGTCTTGGCATGTATACACTGAGAGACATACACCTCTCAGTGTATGTTAGTGTATTGTCTCAGACATACACCTCTTAGTGTATGTTGGTGTACTGGCTGGTCTTGTGAAGCCAGGAAGTTGTCAGCCATGAATGACCTCTATGTTTTTGCTTTATTTCCTTATTTGTAGTAAAATAAACGGTTTTTTTTTATAAGTTTGTGTAACGTAATATAATTCATGTTAAAATCAAGAAAATAAATTTGCTAGTTTGTATTAAATGTTAAGAAATTAAGGAGGAGGATCAGGTAAGAAAATTAACTTGGAAGATCAGGTAAGAAAATTAACAAGGAAGATCAGGTAAGAAATTTAATTTTGAGGATCAGGTAAGAAAATTAACTTGGAAGATCAGGTAAGAAAATTAACTTGGAAGATCAGGTAAGAAAATTAACTTGGAAGATCAGGTAAGAAAATTAACTTGGAAGATCAGGTAAGAAATTTAACTTTGAGGATTAGGTAAGAAAATTAAGGGACTGTGAGGATAGATTGATGGAGATAGACAATGGTAGAAGGTGACAGGTGGAAATGAAGACAATGGTAGCAGAGAATCATATAATGCAACCTTTCCCCCATGTCTTCACACCGATAAAGTCCGGCCTTGGGCGAAACGTTGTATTAAAGGATTTTCGGCTATCAATTTCTTCGTTGGTATTATTGAAGAAAAACGTTGTTTCCCCAGCAGCGATGTGTTAAGACAATGTATCATTGTTAACGCACAGTTAACTGGCTGCAGTTGATCACAAGTGGATCCCCGCGAGTTAGAGCCAGTGTCTAAACTAGAAATATATAGTGGGCAAGACACTTAGAAACTGGGAAAAATCAGGAGACTAGAAGACTTGACAAAGACTCGTGAAATCGTAATAACACGGTTGGAAACCAGGGAACGGGGTTTGAACCCATGGTGAGTCGTAAAACTCCAAGTCAGTGTGTAAGCCATGAGTTCAAACCCCATTCGTTCCATGGTTTACTTTATAAAGCTTTAAAAAGGCAGTCTGCAGTTTTTTAATATATATTTTGAAGGTGGCATTGTTAGATCAGCACTCAGAACTCTAGTTACGAGTCAGAAGTTTGTCAGCACTCAGAACTCTAGTTACGAGTCAGAGGTTTGTCAGCACTCAGAACTCTAGTTACGAGTCAGAGGTTTGTCAGCACTCAGAACTCTAGTTACGAGTCAGAGGTTTGTCAGCACTCAGAACTCTAGTTACGAGTAAGAGGTTTGTCAGCACTCAGAACTCTAGTTACGAGTCAGAGGTTTGTCAGCACTCAGAACTCTAGTTACGAGTAAGAGGTTTGTCAACACTCTGAACTCTAGTTACGAGTAAGAGGTTTGTCAGTACTCTGAACTCTAGTCACGAGTCAGAGGTTTGTCAGCAGATGTCTTAAAGAGTTTGTAAGTGTCCAGTATGGTTATCCTCATCCGAGAATGTACTAGTTGCTCGTAAATTACTATTAAATTTATTAAAAAATAAGAATGATCTCAGTTGTATTTCTGGATTCATTGTCTTCCTTATTTACTTGAAACTCCAGAAATATCGTAGAGGACATAAAAAGAAATTAAATTTTTTTATAAAATGCTAAAATATTAATCAAATTTGCGTGGCTACCATCTGATGATGAGATGACAGGGAACGAGAGAGCTGATGAAGCAAGAGAAACAGAAGCACAAGATAAACATTAGGTTAAGAGAAACATTACAGCAAACTACAGAGAACATTTAAGACTCTTGAGGATGAGTTGCGTGAGGAAGTGTGTTAGTCAACAGTGAATGTGTAGAGCGCTACAAGAAGGTTGACTTAAATGAAACAGTTGTTTATGGTAAGAAAGATGGAAGTAGAGTGGGGTGGCTAGCATTGTTTACGTTATTTGTGTATGTAAGAGGTTGTTTAGTAACTCCAAGTCTACCCGGAGGAGTGTTCCTGGGGTCAACGCCCCCGCGGCCAGGTCCAGGACCAGGCCTGACCAACTAGGATGTTACTGCTGACCGCACGAAATCCAACATACGAACCACAGCCCGGCTAGTCAGTTCCCTCTTGAAGATAGCCAGGGGTCTATTGGTAATCCCCCTATGTATAATGGAAGGCTGAGAGGAAAGACAATGTTAAGTGTGTTGAAAATAGGATAAACACTTTCTCCTGCACAGATTACAGAGTATAGAATTAATACAATAAACATGTACGAACAATATAAGCACGATTTAACTATTGTTTGTAGCATTTTACAAAACTATGCAGGATTCACTGCTGTTAGATAAGTGTAATTTGTAAAGGTAGTGATGCCTGGTCATACGTAAACTCAACTGTGAAAGCAGTTAAACCTGTGGGCTGAATGAACCAAGGATGGAGTTGATATATCAAGGGTGTGTCAACTCTCTGGACTGATGATAGGTGCTGTGTTTATAGTGGTGTTGATAGGTGCTGTGTTTATAGTGGTGTTCACTCACAGGATGAGTGACGCTGCCTAATAAACTCATCCCTCGGGGTGAGAGGAGCTGAGAGAGGACATCAAGGATGATGAACATCAGGATGTATAAGATATCCAGAGAGACGAGGATGATAGAGGACATCAAGGATGTTTGAACATCAGGATGTACAAGACAGCCACGTCACTGTTGTTCTCTCAGGTAACACTAATCAGTGTGGGCCAGTAGCAACAACCTTGCTCCATGCAAACTCTCATGGAACACTTGTCACTGTGACAACGAGTGTCAACAAAATGCCATGTGGGCATGAATCAGGGTCCACCAGGTGGTACCTCACACACACACACACACACACACACACACACACACACACACACACCTCTACAGTCATTCCACCTGGCGGATGTTGGTTCAAGCCCACAAGATGTCTTATTTGTATGATCATCTGTGAGTGATTAGACTATATTTAGAAGTTTTTCTTTAGATTAGTAACTCCGAAGGGTTAGTAAGCCAGTGGGGTCCTTAGGTCCCTCCATCCTGCGACCCACAACAGCCGACTAACACCCAGGTACCTATTTACTGGCAGGTGAACACAGGCAGGAGGTGTAAGGATACTTACCCATAGGTCTTGCCGTGCCCGTTGATTGAACCCGGGGTCTTGTTGTTTTGAGCCGAAGAAGTTTCTAAAATTAACCTTCAAGTTACTGAACTGATACAACTACAGAATATTTGTTTTATTTAGCAAAATTGGATACAATTGCAGTGTGCTGCTGCCCCGTTCTTTATAACAGTTACACAGCTTCCTGTTTCCCTGTCATATCCATCACACAGGAGGTGCTCTTACATAGTGTGGAAATGTATTAGCCTGAACTGACAGAGTTTAGTAGGACGGACAATGAAGATAGTGTCAAATATATTCATTAAAGGTTCGTCAGCTTTAAGGGTTCCTTCCAGTAGAGCTGCAGTTACCATCACCCGGGTATTACCATCTCTCAGAATATCCTATAACATACACAGGAGAAATCATTTTTTTTCATGCAACGACACTCATGGCTTACGGAGGAAAATTCTGTTCCACTTCGCTATGGAGATAAGAGGAAATAAGAACAAGAACTAGTTAGAAAATAGAAAACCCAGAGGGGTGTGTGTATATAAGCTTGTACATGCATGTGTAGTGTGACCTAAGTGTAAGTAGAAGTAACAAGACGTACCTGAAATCTTGCATGTTTATGAGACAGAAAAAAAGACACCACCAATCCTACCATCATGTAAAACAATTACAGACTTTCGTTTTACACTCGTCAGGACGGTAGTACCTCCCTGGGCCGATGTGTTAATGTATATATATATATATATATATATATATATATATATATATATATATATATATATATATATATATATATATATATATATGTAAACAACCACTGTGAAATAATAGCAAAATTCCAGCACTTTCGTGACTTCTCACATCATCAAGGAACTGATAATGTGAGAAGTCACGATGCGCTGAATTTCACTTTATTTCACAGTGGTTGTTTCATATTGTGATATTACCTGTTTCTTGTGATCTTGTTGCATATATATATATATATATATATATATATATATATATATATATATATATATATATATATATATATATATATATAATATATATATATATATTAAAACGTGCCGATTAGGTAAAACTGGTCAATTAGCAAGAACTCATCTAAAATTAAGTCCTTTCTAAAATTTTCTCTTATACGTTTAAAGATATATTTTTTCATTTATGTTAATGTAAGAATTTATAATTTTGTACCAAGAGAAACTTTGAAAACCTACCTAACCTTATCACAACAAGCGCAATTTTATTTAGCCTAACCCAACTAAATATATTTTAGATACTTACATAATTTAATAATAAACAAACACAATGAAATATATTTTTTCGTTATGTTCAGAATGATTTTGGCGAAATTACTGCATACACAAATTTTCACTTGTCTTATATGGCAAGATCAGCGTTGCTATTTAAGCCAAAATAGCAAGTTTTACCTAATCGGCACGACATATATATATATATATATAATATATATATATATATATATATATATATATGTCGTGCGATTAGGTAAACTGGTCAATTAGCAAGAACACATCTAAAATTAAGTCCTTTCTAAAATTTTCTCTTATACGTTTAAAGATAATTTTTCATTTATGTTAATGTAAGAATTTATAATTTTGTACCAAGAGAAACTTTGAAAACCTACCTAACCTTATTACAACAAGCTCAATTTAATTTAGCCTAACCCAACTAAATATATTTTAGATACTTTACCATTAATTTAATAATAAACAAACACAATGAAATATATTTTTTTCGTTATGTTCAGAATGATTTTGGCGAAATTATTGCATACACAAATTTTCACTTGTCTTATATGGCAAGGTGAGCGTTGCTATTTAAGCCAAAATCGCAAGTTTTACCTAATCGGCACGACATATATATATACATATATAAGGTGGTGAGGTAAACTTCGACTCAAATATTTATCTAAGAATACATACCTTCATGAATATATAAACATTGCAGATTCAGTGTTGAATTAGGGTTTCGATACTTATAAAATAAATTATATGACTAAGAATAGTTGCAGTAGCCAGGCAAGAACCTGCCTCATCAACACACTACGAACACCTGTAAAACACTGACACCCATCATCATGATGCAACACTGAAAAAAAAAAAAATGGGGATTTGTGTAGTGTTGCATGAGCCAGGAACAAGCACAGGACCAGACACATTCTTGTAGTAGTGTTTATAATTATGGTCACCAGAGCCACAACACTACGTCATTTGCTGACCGTAAGTTGTCCTCTGTCATTCTCACTTCTTAAGGGAAATTTTCGAGGATAATTCGACTATTTGTTAAAAAAAGAGTTAAAAGGGAGTTGCAGGGATAGCTGGACTACTTGTTAAGGGGAAGCTGTGGGAATAGCTGGACTACTTGTTAAGGGGAAGCTGTGGGAATAGCTGGACTACTTGTTAAGGGGAAGCTGTGGGAATAGCTGGACTACTTGTTAAGGGGAAGCTGTGGGAATAGCTGGACTACTTGTTAAGGGGAAGCTGTGGGAATAGCTGGACTACTTGTTAAGGGGAAGCTGTGGGAATAGCTGGACTACTTGGTATAATCGTGTCATCCTCGTAAATAGTTTCAGGGTGTTAATTTCACTACTATATCTGCAGATTTTGTATTTGACTGAAGAAGTCTACTGTGTAGACGAAACGTTTCAACAATAAAGATACCTAACTGTTACACATGTGTCTTAATCTTCATATTGTCGGTATTTTATACTATTTTCAACACTTGGTGGATAATCTACTGTAACTTCTGCTTCTTGTTGATAAGTAAGACACCTGTGCAACAGTTAGGTATCTTTATTCCGAAATGTTTCGCCTACACGTTAGGTTTCTTCAGTCGAATACACAGAAGAAGCAGAAGAGATGTGAAGACGATGTCATCAGTCCATCACCCTTGAAGACGTAGTTTTGAGGTGGTCAGTCCCACAGCCTGGAGAAGAGTTGTGTTGACTCAGTCTGCTCTTTGTATGGCTAGGGGTGTGCAAGGCTCGTGGAAATACCAGAACCCCAATGACTTTTTTGGGCGGTTATCCTTGGTAATTTACACATGTTACTATGTACAGAGTGTTTCACTCGTAGGGGCCCCGTGTTGGTACTCTCGTAGTTGCAACTGTCTTATTTGTATATTATATCTGTAGTAAACGATAACTCGGGGCCTCCTAAATATACCTAAATATGCTTACAAATACTCATTCTTGTGACGGTACTCCTGTGGAAAATCCTGGTGAGGTTATAAGAGTCGGGGAGGCTAGATTTTTTTGCAATGAGCTCGACATTCAAATTATCAAAGATTAATCCAGAATCTACTATATAACAGGAGGCCATAGCTACTGAGGGATATGATAGGAAGAAAGAGAGAACAGAGATTCGGGAATATTATGGTGAACCATAACAATTCTGTCTGCAAAAATCTATGTGATTTGTACCATGCTTTACTGAAGTCTTACGAACACTGGGCTGTACTAGTCATGTACCACACAAGGTAAGTAAGTGTATTTAGGTATAGCTGCACATAAATACAGTTACACATAAAATCATACATCGTAACATGTTTAAATTACCTACGATAATCCCAGAAAAGTCAGACAAAGTGACTTATTTCCATTGGGGTCCTTGAGTATACGTCTTGCATGTCAGATGACGATTACGTAAATCATAATATAATCAAGTTAATCGTGTGGTCAGGGCTAATTATCGGCGAGAATTTAAACTAGCTAAATTCCGTCATAGGCAGATTAACATACAGTTCGGTCATGAACAAAGTGTTCCAACGAGTGGTATAAACCTGCAGGAGTCAAGCATTTTAGTGGCCCAGTGCAGTTGGTATTGGTTTACCTGGAGAGGGTTTCGGGGGTCAACGCCCCCGCGGCTCGGTCTCAGACCAGACCTCATGGTGGATCAGAGTCTGATCAACCAGGCTGTTACTGCTGGGCGCACCCAAACTGACGTACGAACCATAGCCCGGTTGGTCAGGTACTGACTTTAGGTGCCTGTCCAGTGCCTTCTTGAAGACAGCCAGGGGTCTATTGGTAATCCCCCTTAATATGCTGGGAGGCAGTTGAACAGACTTGGGCCCCGGACACTTACTGTGTGGAGAAAATTCTCCAAAGGAGGGGGGTATGCGACCTTACTACCCTTGGTAAGGGCCCTCATCCTTTCCACCCTTAGGAAAGGGCAAGAGGAGGTGCGTCTGGCTGCATAAACAATTTAATTCAAGCCAGATGTACTGTCAACAGTGTGTCAAGAATTGTGCTGACCACAGCACCACGAGGCACCTCGTGGCACCACATGGCTGCACGAGACTGCAAAAGGCAGCACGAGCGGTCAGATTGAATTTGGCCACCGCAAGAACGGGTCATACGACTCTAGGGGTCATGCGCGCGAGGCGACGTAAATCAACATAGACATTACTCGTACGCGTCCGTTAATCTCCACTAACGTCGGGAAATAAGATAAGAACTCAGTTCCAGTGCGTTTAGTGAATAACATCAACATTGCAGTATATTCAGAAGTGTGCGCAGCTTCTTACTGCAAAATGAGAAACGTAGAGACAATCGCAAGTGAACTCCATCGAAACAAGACGGTGATTCTTCAGCGGCATTCTACAATCAAGACAGCATTTCCGCCGTATATGGTGGAGCCAACACCATCGCTCAAAGTTACACGAGCAAGGTAAGAATTTGATGTTCTGGTCATATAGGGGACTGCGCAGTTCTTGTAGTCAAGAACATTCAAATTTTTACCTATTGACGGCGGTTATGCGTGGACTTTTTAGTCCAAAACAGTGAGTAAAACGCCTTTCAGTCCATCTAAGACTGAAATATGGACATACGCTCCTTTGGGGCAATAATTATAATCCCTTGATGTTTATCTTACAGCCCTGTGGAGAGTGAGGCCATAGATGTTTCCCTTGTGTAGGAGTCGGGGATGGCTGCGACTTCTTGGATTCATCAAGAAGATAAGTAACATACAGTCCACGTTATCGTAGGAGCCCAAACTCCACATACTGTGTTGTCTCTCAGTGTACTCGTGGCGCCCCTGCTTTTCATTGGGGGAATGTTGCATCTCCTGCCGAGTCTTTTGCTTTCATAGGGAGGGATTTTCGTGTGCAAGTTTGGTACCAATCCCTCCAGGATTGGCCATGTTGTTTCTCAATAGCATCCGGCCGGGGCTAGGTAATTTAAGCAATAAACCCAGGGTCACTACTGCCTATTCTATGAATGCAGGATTTCCAGATACTCCCGTCTCCTTGTCTGAGGGAATGATTGGCGTGCAGAAGCAATATAACACCTTGGCTATAACGTTTAAATAAGTTTTATCTGAGGCCTGAGAACTCATTTTCCCTTGTTTGTAAAGACCCTCGTCAGGAAACATTGTAAAGACCCGCGTCAGGAAACATTGTAAAGACCCTCGTCAGGAAACATTGTAAAGACCCGCGTCAGGAAACATTGTAAAGACCCTCGTCAGGAAACATTGTAAAGACCCGCGTCAGGAAACACTTGTCCTGTTTGCTGACGAGCCTTACCTAACTTAACCTTCATGGTTCTTCACCAAAGGGGTTTTCATGAAATCTGACTCACCAAATTTGGCAAAGGGATAGTGGAGTGAAGAGCACTAGGGAAAGTGGCAGCACTTATATGTTCTCATGAAGAAGTGTTTCGTGTAGTCCATAACTGTTTTCTGGAACATTTACGAGTAACTAAGACAGTCTTCAGGATAACATGAAGATTCTGGCAGAATTGTCCTGAGAAGAGTGCAGATGTGAGCATGATTACTTACACGTGTTGTCTCTGTTTAGCAAACAATAAGTAGGTACCCAGGTGTTATGGTACAAACCTTGATAATAGATACCCACAAATTAGTTTAGAAAGACACGTGGGCAAACACTAGGACATAGTTATTAGAAAACGTTTCGGTCCTGGGACCTTGATCACTTCTAACATACAGAGGTTAAAAATACAGAAGATATAGGCGGAGAGTGAGGTGTGAGTGACGCATGATAACCTGAAGAATGTCATATTGGGCTATATACTTTTTAACCTCTGTATGTTAGAAGTGATCAAGGTCCCAGGACCGAAACGTTTTCTAATAAATGTAGACATAGGTCTCAGACACTCCCAAGACAGGGGGCCAAGGCCGGCGAATCAAGGAGGAGAGGAGTGTCCTAGTGTTTGCTGACGTGTCTTTGTAAATGCAAGTGTTATTCGAGAGTTGTTTGTGGCATTCTGGGAGGATGGTAGTGTACCTTAGAGCCGGGCAGTAAAAATGGGAAAATTAATATAACAGCTCTTAGCCTTTAAATCCTATAGTGCAAAAGAAAGTTGAATAATATTTGTAAATGGTGTGTTTCACCGAGCCTCGAGTCGAATCTGATTCCCTGGGGAATGGTAGGTAATCAGATTCGATCCAAGGTAAGGGGTTATTGTTCGAATTCCTCGGATGAAGAGCCCTTCTGAAGCATCAGAACAGTCCTTATGAAGGTTGGTGGATATGAGGGAGTTGAATAAGGTTGTGTGTTGTCTGAAGTCGCTGTTTATTATGATTGATGACTTGTTGTGTCATGGTTGATGACGTGTTGTGTCATGGTTGATGACGTGTTGTGTCATGGTTGATGACTTGTTGTGTCATGATTGATGACTTGTTGTGTCATGGTTGATGACTTGTTGTGTCATGATTGATGACGTTGTGTCATGGTTGATGACGTGTTGTGTCATGATTGATGACTTGTTGTGTCATGGTTGATGACGTTGTGTCATGGTTGATGACGTGTTGTGTCATGATTGATGACTTGTTGTGTCATGGTTGATGACGTTGTGTCATGGTTGATGACGTGTTGTGTCATGATTGATGACTTGTTGTGTCATGATTGATGACTTGTTGTGTCATGGTTGATGACGTTGTGTCATGGTTGATGACGTGTTGTGTCATGATTGATGACGTTGTGTCATGGTTGATGACGTGTTGTGTCATGATTGATGACTTGTTGTGTCATGGTTGATGACTTGTTGTGTCATGGTTGATGACTTGTTGTGTCATGGTTGATGACTTGTTGTGTCATGGTTGATGACTTGTTGTGTCATGATTGATGACTTGTTGTGTCATGGTTGATGACTTGTTGTGTCATGGTTGATGACTTGTTGTGTCATGGTTGATGACTTGTTGTGTCATGGTTGATGACTTGTTGTGTCATGGTTGATGACTTGTTGTGTCATGGTTGATGACTTGTGACGCTGATGACTTGTGTATTGCGTGAGGTCGTTGTTGATCATGACTAATAACTTGTGCCATGATTGATGACCTGTGCCATGGTGATGACTTTTGTTATGCCATGACTGATTACTTTTGTTAAGCTATTGTGTTGTTCAGTAGAGACAGTAGTGAAGGCTCAATCCTCTGTGTATTAAGCGCCAGACAGACATGCTACTCTCTCACCCAGGGTGTGACCTCTACTGTGCAGTGTCGCTCAAGTGTCAGGTTACAGTGTGAGTTTGATTAAGCTCACACTTAAGTGAAATATTGTCCAATAAAGTCTACCCTTGGTAAGTGTCTATATTTAACCCTACATAGCAGCGGTTAACACCTCGCTCAGATCCCGTACCAGAGTGGTCAGAGAGAGTAGCAGTGCAGAGCTTTGAGCTCAGGTACATCACAGAGCATCCCCCTACGTGAGTATGCACAGATCCTACAGCCTGTACACCCCCCCAGTCAAGGATATTTTAATTATTAAAGTATGGGAATTTACACTGAGAGATACACACTTGTCCTTGTATATACTCTTGTTATGTAGAGTTGTAAAGTGCTTAATAGCGCAACATTCACAGTGTATTGATAGCTTAGATATTGTCGTAGATATGTGTTACACATTGTGTTACATATGTGTTACACATTGTCTTACATATGTGTTACACATTGTCTTACATATGTGTTACACATTGTCTTACATATGTGTTACACATTGTCTTACATATGTGTTACACATTGTCTTACATATGTGTTACACATTGTCTTACATATGTGTTACACATTGTCTTACATATTTACATTGTCTTACTATGTTACATTGTCTTACATATGTGTTACACATTGTCTTACATATGTGTTACACATTGTCTTACATATGTGTTACACATTGTCTTACATGTGTTACACATTGTCTTACATATGTGTTACACATTGTCTTACATATGTGTTACACATTGTCTTACATATGTGTTACACATTGTCTTACATATGTGTTACACATTGTCTTACATATGTGTTACACATTGTCTTACATATGTGTTACACATTGTCTTACATATGTGTTACACATTGTCTTAGATATTGTCTTAAATATTGTTTTATATACTGTCTTAGGTAACATCTTAGATACTGTATTAAATATGTACTGGATGCGGGAGCTAATGTATATGTTTGTTTACTTTCAACATTAACTTGGCTGTTTATTTACTGGCGCTGTTATAACGTATGTATGTGGCTTTCAAGTATTATTTTTTGTCTGAGGTGTTCCTTGGCATTGTGTACATCGGAAAAGAAAGAAGAGAGGACCAGATATGTTGTCTTGGGGAACACCAAGTGTCTACTGACCGTACGGCCTTTACGTGAGGAATTGCGTAGGTGATCTGAGGAAGGTATCCCCCGTATCCCATAAATATAAATTCTTGGTTGCCCTTAATAATTAAAACATCTAAAAATAGCAGTGAGTTATTCTCTTCAAACTCAGCATTAAACTTTATAGAAGAAGCCAGACTATATAATGCAAGTTGGAAATGGTTTATATCTATATTCTTGGGCATTAAGTTTAAAGCGTCACCCACATGTTTCTATTATTTACATTTATCAGGAATAATTCTGTTAAGCAGTCTTGTTAAAAAAATCCACTATGGTTATTTTACACGTGTGAATATGTATGCATATATGTTTGTGTACACATACTTAAAAACACACATATTAAATATGTACAAATATATATCACAAACACTGATCTCTGGCCGACGGAGACTCGACCCTACGAACCTTGTGACAGGAACGCAGTGCTTTACCGACCGTACCACACTGGACCAATACCTTGGCATCCAGCTCACGCTAGACGTTGATCCAAGGCACCCAGCTTTCAGGCAGGTGGCTTACAGCTTTTTATCTCATCCCCTACATGCATCGACACAACTAGAGATTTTTACAATGCTAGGAATTCGCAAGAGCAGGCGAAATATTCACAAACACGGTCGGTAAAGCACTGCGTTCCTGTCACAAGGTTCGTAGGGTCGAGTCTCCGTCGGCCAGAGATCAGTGTTTGTGAATATTTCGCCTGCTCTTGCGAATTCCTAGCATAAATATATATATGTATACAGGTGATATCAAAATATGCAAGACAACCACTATGAAAAAATAGAGGAATTCCAAGCGCTTTCGTGACTACTCACATTATCAAGGAACTATAACAGGAAACATGACAAGAAGGCTTATATAAGGGCGAGACTACACTCACAGTCACACACACTAACAAAGACTACACCTCACAGTAGCGTAACATCTCACAACTCTGTGAGATGTTACGCTACTGTGAGGTGTAGTCTTGTTAGTGTGATGTGACTGTGAGGTGTAGTCTCGCCCTTATATAGCCTTTCTTGTCATGTTTCCTGTTATAGTTCCTTGATAATGTGAGTAGTCACGAAGCGCTTGAATTCCTCATTTTCATAGTGGTTGTCTTGCATATATATATATATATATATATATATATATATATATATATATATATATATATATATATATATATATATATATATACATATGCATACATACACACATTTAAACATAGTTGTGCATATGTATGTGTGTCTGTGCGTTTATGATGTGTCAGACACAGCAACATCTTGGGATCTTGACTCAGGGTATTCTTCAACGCTTACCTAACCTACAGTCATGACCTACTTACAGTAGTGGATTTTTCCACTGGTGCCGCCGCCTCCTGCTGCTTCATCTAACCTGTCTACATGTTAGATGAAACAGCACTGAAGAAGCCACTGGTTGGCCAAACATTACCACAATAAAGATTCCCAACTCTTGCACAAGTGTCTCACTGCTATATTGAAAGATACTATCCTGGCCATAAGATACTATCCTGGCCATAAGATACTATCCTGGCCATAAGATACTATCCTGGCCATAAGATACTATCCTGGCCATAAGATACATTAAACATTAAAGTCATTCGGTACAGGTAGACACATATAGTTTGGTCGTCATCACTAAACAGTAATCAAAATTTCACAATTTTACACATAAAATAGTCAAATCTACAACTACCCCCCAAGGAAGGTCCTTGACGCTGGTGAGGTGCTCTTGATCTAGAGAACTGGATCTGTGCTCCAGTTCCTTGAATTGAGCCTGGATACCTTCCATCCCCCCACAGACGCTGTATAATCCCTACAGCTTTAGCGCTCCCCTCATGGTAATTGAAGCTCAGCCTCTGAAAGTTTTTGAAGTTATCCGAGTCATTCCTGTATGTTGAGAATGATGGCTTCAATAACCTTGGTCATAGCGCACCTGCAAATGCCAATTGTTCGTAGAATTTGGTCCTTGTTACCGTACACAAGTGTTTAAAATCTGAATATTATTGGATGAGAAGTTGTGGCGTTATGGGCGAGGTAGTGTATGATACATACAGTGGTAGTGTGTGTTGATGGTGAGGGCGAGGTAGTGTATGATACATACAGTGGTAGTGTGTGTTGATAGTGAGGGCGAGGTAGTGTATGATACATACAGTGGTAGTGTGTCTTGATGGTGAGGGCGAGGTAGTGTATGATACATACAGTGGTAGTGTGTTGATGGTGAGGGCGAGGTAGTGTATGATACATACAGTGGTAGTGTGTGTTGATGGTGAGGGCGAGGTAGTGTATGATACATACAGTGGTAGTGTGTGTTGATGGTGAGGGCGAGGTAGTGTATGATACATACAGTGGTAGTGTCTGTTGATGGTGAGGGCGAGGTAGTGTATGATACAGTGGTAGTGTGTGTTGATGGTGAGGGCGAGGTAGTGTATGATACATACAGTGGTAGTGTGTTGATGGTGAGAGCGAGGTAGTGTATGATACATACAGTGGTACGTGTGTTGATGGTGAGGGCTAGGTAGTGTATGGTACATACAGTGGTAGTGTCTGTTGATGGTGAGGGCGAGGTATTGTATGATACAGTGGTAGTGTGTGTTGATGGTGAGGGCGAGGTAGTGTATGATACATACAGTGGTAGTGTGTTGATGGTGAGGGCGAGGTAGTGTATGATACATACAGTGGAGTGTGTGTTGATGGTGAGGGCTAGGTAGTGTATGGTACATACAGTGGTAGTGTGTGTTGATGGTGAGGGCGAGGTAGTGTATGATACATACAGTGGTAGTGTGTGTTGATGGTGAGGGCGAGGTAGTGTATGATACAGTGGTAGTGTGTGTTGATGGTGAGGGCGAGGTAGTGTGTGGTCATCAGTGGTAGTGTGTGTTGATGGTGAGGGCGAGGTAGTGTATGATACAGTGGTAGTGTGTGTTGATGGGAGGGCGAGGTAGTGTATGGTACACAGTGGTAGTGTGTGTTGATGGTGAGGGCGAGGTAGTGTAATACAGTGGTAGTGTGTGTTGATGGTGAGGGCGAGGTAGTGTATGATACATACAGTGGTAGTGTGTGTGATGGTGAGGGCGAGGTAGTGTATGATACATACAGTGGTAGTGTTGATGGTGAGGGCGAGGTAGTGTAGGGACATACAGTGGTAGTGTCTGTTGATGGTGAGGGCGAGGTAGTGTATGATACAGTGGTAGTGTGTGTTGATGGTGAGGGCGAGGTAGTGTATGATACAACTAGTGGTAGTGTGTGTTGATGGTGAGGGCGAGGTAGTGTATGATACATACAGTGGTAGTGTGTGTTGATGGTGAGGGCGAGGTAGTGTATGGTACATACAGTGGTAGTGTGTGTTGATGGTGAGGGCGAGGTAGTGTATGGTACATACAGTGGTAGTGTGTGTTGATGGTGAGGGCGAGGTAGTGTATGATACAGTGGTAGTGTGTGTTGATGGTGAGGGCGAGGTAGTGTATGATACATACAGTGGTAGTGTGTGTTGATGGTGAGGGCGAGGTAGTGTATGGTACATACAGTGGTAGTGTCTGTTGATGGTGAGGGCGAGGTAGTGTATGGTACATACAGTGGTAGTGTCTGTTGATGGTGAGGGCGAGGTAGTGTATGGTACATACATTGGTAGTGTCTGTTGATAGTGAGGGCGAGGTAGTGTATGGTACATACAGTGGTAGTGTGTGTTGATGGTGAGGGCGAGGTAGTGTATGGTACATACAGTGGTAGTGTGTGTTGATGGTGAGGGCGAGGTAGTGTATGATACAGTGGTAGTGTGTGTTGATGGTGAGGGCGAGGTAGTGTATGATACATACAGTGGTAGTGTGTGTTGATGGTGAGGGCGAGGTAGTGTATGATACATACAGTGGTAGTGTGTGTTGATGGTGAGGGCGAGGTTGTGTATGATACATACAGTGGTAGTGTCTGTTGATGGTGAGGGCGAGGTAGTGTATGATACATACAGTAGTAGTGTGTGTTGATGGTGAGGGCGAGGTAGTGTATGGTACATACAGTGGTAGTGTATGTTGATGGTGAGGGCGAGGTAGTGTATGGTACATACAGTGGTAGTGTCTGTTGATGGTGAGGGCGAGGTAGTGTATGGTACATATAGTGGTAGTGTCTGTTGATGGTGAGGGCGAGGTAGTGTATGATACATACAGTGGTAGTGTGTGTTGATGGCGAGGGCGAGGTAGTGTATGGTACATACAGTGGTAGTGTCTGTTGATGGTGAGGGCGAGGTAGTGTATGGTACATACAGTGGTAGTGTCTGTTGATGGTGAGGGCGAGGTAGTATATGATACATACAGTGGTAGTGTGTGTTGATGGCGAGGGCGAGGTAGTGTATGGTACATACAGTGGTAGTGTCTGTTGATGGTGAGGGCGAGGTAGTGTATGGTACATACAGTGGTAGTGTGTGTTGATGGCGAGGGCGAGGTAGTGTATGGTACATACAGTGGTAGTGTCTGTTGATGGTGAGGGCGAGGTAGTGTATGGTACATACAGTGGTAGTGTGTGTTGATGGTGAGGGCGAGGAAGTGTATGGTACATACAGTGGTAGTGTGTGTTGATGGCGAGGGCGAGGTAGTGTAGGGTACATACAGTGGTAGTGTGTGTTGATGGCGAGGGCGAGGTAGTGTAGGGTACATACAGTGGTAGTGTGTGTTGATGGTGAGGGCGAGGTAGTGTATGATACATACAGTGGTAGTGTGTGTTGATGGTGAGGGCGAGGTAGTGTATGGTACATACAGTGGTAGTGTGTGTTGATGGTGAGGGCGAGGTAGTGTATGGTACATACAGTGGTAGTGTGTGTTGATGGCGAGGGCGAGGTAGTGTATGATACATACAGTGGTAGTGTGTGTTGATGGTGAGGGTGAGGTAGTGTATGATATACAGTGGTAGTGTGTGTTGATGGTGAGGGCGAGGTAGTGTATGATATACAGTGGTAGTGTGTGTTGATAGTGAGGGCGAGGTAGTGTATGATACAGTGGTAGTGTCTGTTGATGGTATGTGCGAGGTAGTGTATGATATACAGTGGTAGTGTGTGTTGATAGTGAGGGTGAGGTAGTGTATGATACAGTGGTAGTGTCTGTTGATGGTATGTGCGAGGTAGTGTATGATACATACAGTGGTAGTGTCTGTTGATGGTGAGGGCGAGGTAGTGTTCATGATATACTGTGGTAGTGTCTGTTGATGGTGAGGGCGAGGTAGTGTATGATATACTGTGGTAGTGTCTGTTGATGGTGAGGGCGAGGTAGTGTATGATACAGTGATAGTGTCTGTTGATGGTGAGGGCGAGGTAGTGTATGATATACAGTGGTAGTGTGTGTTGATGGTGAGGGCGAGGTAGTGTATGATACATACAGTGGTAGTGTCTGTTGATGGTGAGGGCGAGGTAGTGTATGATACATACAGTGGTAGTGTCTGTTGATGGTGTGTGCGAGGTAGTATATGATACATAGAGTAGTGGTGTCTGTTGATGGTGTGTGCGAGGTAATGTATGATACATTCAGTAGTGGTGTCTATTGATGGTGTGTGCGAGGTAGTGTATAATACATACAGTGGTAGTGTCTATTGATGGTGTGTGCGAGGTAGTGTATAATACATACAGTGGTAGTGCCTGTTGATGGTGTGTGCGAGGTAGTGTACGATACATACAGTGGTAGTGCCTATTGATGGTGTTTGCGAGGTAGTGTATGATCCATACAGTGGTAGTGTCTGTTGATGGTGTGTGCGAGGTAGTGTACGATACATACAGTGGTAGTGCCTATTAAGCGAGGAACGACTTCTGATCTTATAGTGCTGTAGATTTAAGAGTCACATTTTATGACAGACTATCAAAGGCTTCCCATAAGTGGAACAATAATCCGACGGATTGCGTAAGGCGTTACGGCATGCAACTGGCGACCTTGCAGTTGCAAGCCCGGGACTTTACCGGCATCACCGCAGCATCTATAAAATATTTTTGTGTGGGTGTCCCGTATTCGCTCTTAACAAGAGCTGTGGTGATTGTGTGTAGTGTTTTTAAGAATAGCATTCTTTGGCCCACCTGAAGTCTGACACCAAATTTGCAAGGACTTAGAGAAATGTATTTTAGGATGTAGACATTAATGGGTAGTAGATAACTTTATAAAATAGTGTAGATAATACTACTTGGTTTAATATTGTTGTGTAGCGAGTGATATGTAAGGTGTCACAATATTTGCATACAGGGCTAATCCCGGCTGTATTATTATTATTATTATTATTATTATTATTATTATTATTATTATTATTATTATTATTATTATTATTATTATTTTTCCATGGGGTAAGTTTATCCACCAGTACAGTAATACTCAAGTTTATCCACCAGTACAGTAATACTCAAGTTTATCCACCAGTACAGTAATACTCAAGTTTATCCACCAGTACAGTAATACTCAAGGCTCAGTACTCACAGCTGAGGGACTAATTACTTCAAGATTACCTCTCCATTGTTACTACTGTCTCTAGTGTTATAATCACCTGTATTCAACTAAAGAAGTCCATATGATATGGTGAGGAAGGGCGAAGGTTAGATTATTGAAGGACATAAATATGTTGAGCTGTGTTGGGTAAATAGTAGGAAAACATCACAGTGGCCCAGCCACTGATGTTCAACATACTGTTATGTATAACAAAGCAGAGTGGTGAGTGAGACGTGTGTATGACAGGTTGCGACGCTCCTACATACATTATGTATAATAAGCCTGCTGAGCAGGCGAGGGGTTTACAAAGGTGTTGCACCTGTGACTTTACTCATCAGGAGGGAACACCTTCTATCACGTAGGTCGATCTCTAGCGCACTCATCTTTACATACTGAGGTCCAGGGGTCGATCACCGGTACGGGTGGAAACATTATGACGTGTTTCATTAAGATATCTGATGTCCTTTTCACCTCTAAGTTAAATAGGTACCTGTGTGTTAATCGACTCGTGTGGGTCGCATCCTGGGACAAAATTGACCTAATTTTCCAGAAATGCTCTGTATAACAAGCGGCTTTCTGTGTAATAATAAATAAATAAATAATATGTTTATTTACTACAAGTACATGTACAAGGTATACACGTCTAGCTGACATCAATGACATACAGAAAGCCACTTGTTATGTAGAGCATTTCCCGCAAATTAGGTCAGTGTCCCAGGATGCGACCCACACCAGTCCACTAAAACCCAGGTACCCATTTTACTGATGGGTAAACATAGACAACCGGTGTAAAGAAACACACCCAGTGTTACCACCCTGGCTGGAAATCATTGATGTCAGCTATGGTTTGTATAAGTTGTATCATGTACTCGTAGAAATAGATTATTATTATTATTATTATTATTATTATTATTATTATTATTACTAGTAGTAGTATTACTTCCTGTCGTAAACGTTGACATTTAAACGTCGCCTGGGTTTCCACTGCCATCTCGTCGCCAGACGTATTGTGACGTTGTTCTTAATTTGTTTATTTGTAGTTAAATATTCATTTTTATGTTTTTGTAATCTAACCTAAGTTAACCTAATCTAATTTAAAATAAGGTAAATAGAACTTGAAGAACTGGAAGACTCTAGCTCATTACAAGGTCAACAGTGACCACGTATTCCTGGTCACACACACACACACACACACACACGTTAGGCCTATATTGGAGTATGCAGCACCAATTTGGAACCCACACCTAGCCAAGCACGTAAGGAAACTAGAGAAAGTGCAAAGGTTTGCAACAAGACTAGTCCCGGAGCTAAGGGGTATGTCCTACGAGGAGAGGTTAAGGGAAATCGACCTGACGACACTGGAGGACAAAAAAAGATAGGGGGGGATATGATAACGACATACAAAATATTAAGAGGAATCGACAAGGTGGACAGAGACAGGATGTTCCAGAGATGGGTCACAGCAACAAGGGGTCACAGTTGGAAGTTGAAGGCTCAGATGAATCACAAGGATGTTAGGAAGTATTTCTTCAGTCACAGAGTTGTTAGGAAGTGGAATAGTCTGGGAAGTGATGTAGTGGAGGCAGGATCCATACATAACTTTAAGAAGAGGTATGATAAAGCTCATGGAGCAGGAAGAGTGACCTAGTAGCGACCAGTGAAGAGGCGGGACCAGGAGCTGTGAATCGACACCTGCAACCACAACTAGGTAAGTACACACACACACAGGTCAGGATTTAGTTAGGACTCGACTCGCCCCCCCCCCAAAAAAAAACCAATTATCCTCTTCCTCATTCTTGCACCTAGTCCTTCAAACATCCTAGTCCTCCTTCAAACATCCTAGTCCTCCTTCAAACATCCTAGTCCTCCTTCAAACATCCTAGTCCTCCTCCAAACATCCTAGTCCTCCTCCAAACATCCTAGTCCTCCTCCAAACATCCTAGTCCTCCTCCAAACATCCTAGTCCTCCTCCAAACATCCTAGTCCTCCTCCAAACATCCTAGTCCTCCTCCAAACATCCTAGTCCTCCTCCAAACATCCTAGTCCTCCTCCAAACATCCTAGTCCTCTTCCTCCTGTTGCAGGTGCTGCTCCTTCGCCAGGTAAGAAGGTAAACTTCTCCATGTTGCTCCTGCAGGATGGTGGGTGAGTCCAGCCTCATCCATTATACTTCACCCACTACACTGCCAACAACATTATTACCATTATTGCAAAAGAGAAAACAAATGTCATGTAAATTTAGGTTTTCTGGACAAATGTTAGCTTACCAGTGTGAAAACTTGAGTCCAGGTGAGAGTAGAGTGTGGGAGTACGAGTGACAAGTGTGTCTCAGCTGTCACTTGGCATCAAGAAGTGAAGATTACGATGGAAAACACAACACAGGACACATGTGGCTTCCGTGGAGGCCTGGTGTACCTCACTGTACCACAACCAATACAACACTGACCACCTCCATGCCCTGACTCCCTCCCAGGGCACGGCGACCCACCCAACACCACACCAGAATCCCACACCCGCTCACTGGCAACACTTGCTTCCACACAACTCTTGCCATCCTCCACACAATTCTACACTCTAAACTCAGTTCTTTATTTATCGCTCATTTTCACTTTATATAGTACGACTTTTGACTGACTTTTGGGGAAGACACTGGACTTATGTTTTCAGCTGAAGCGTCAAATTTAAAGGTAATAAATGACGGGGCAGGTGAATTCTACAGTGACAAAGTGGACTCAGCAGGAGGTAAAGAATACTGTCATGACAGTGAACGCCGGAAGAGCAGTGAGTGACCGTGAACCTGACCACCTCAGCCTCTCACAGTAAGAGAATCCCAGGGAACAAGAGATAACAACACACACACCTTTCTCTCTATATACCACACCTATCCCAGGGAACAAGAGATTAACACCACACACCTATCACAGGGAACAAGAGATAACAACACACACCTATAACAGGGAACAAGAGATTAACACCACACACCTATCCCAGAAACAAGAGATAACACCACACACCTATCCCAGGAACAAGAGATAACACCATACACCTATCCCAGGAACAAGAGATAACACCACACACCTATCCCAGGAACAAGAGATAACACCACACACCTATCCCAGGAACAAGAGATAACACCATACACCTATCCCAGGAACAAGAGATAACACCACACACCTATCCAGGAAAAGAGATACACCACACCTATCCCAGGAACAAGAGATAACACCACACACCTATCCCAGGAACAAGAGATAACACCACACACCTATCCCAGGAACAAGAGATAACACCACACACCTATCCCAGGGAACAAGAGATTAACACAACACACCTATCCCAGGGAACAAGATATTAACACCACACACCTATCCCAGGGAACAAGAGATTAACACCACACACACACCTATCCCAGGGAACAAGAGATTAATACCACACACCTATCCCAGGGAACAAGAGATTAACACCACACACCTATCCCAGGGAACAAGAGATTAACACCACACACACACACACACACACACACACACACACACACTAGTGGGTAAAGCTCTTGCTTCACGCACGGAGGGGCCGGGTTCAATTCCCGGTGGGGCAGAAACATTTCGAAGTGTTTCCTTACATACACATACACAGACACACATATATACAACAGGCCTAGTGTCTAATTGACATGTGCCTAGGACAAAATGGTAATACACACACACACACACACCTGTCTCTCGACCACTCCTATTTCCTGGTCACACACTAACTATTACATTCCCTAAAATCTGTTACACATCCTGTCAGAGGACGCGATAGAAAACCTGAAGACTCTCCTCTTCTCTTTCCTTAATCCAGTAATCAAGAGTAAAAACAGATGAATAGGACCACATTAGGAAAAAGTCACACTGTTTAACTTGACTGAATTATCCTTGAATAAATTCACACAATTTATTCAAGGATACACATCTACACCATGTGTGTGTGTGTGTGTACTCACCTAATTGTGGTTGCAGGAGTCGAGACTCAGCTCCTGGCCCCGCCTCTTCACTGACCGCTACTGGGTCCCCTCTCTCCCTGCTCCATGAGCTTTATCATACCTCGTCTTAAAGCTATGTATGGTTCCTGCCTCCACTACATCACTTGCTAGACTATTCCACTTCCTGACTACTCTATAGCTGAAGAAATACTTCCTAACATCCCTTTGGCTCATCTGACTCATATGTGTGTGTGTGTGTGTGTGTGTGTGTGTGTGTGTGTGTCCCCAGAAGCACTGTGGGAGTGGATATAATGTAGTATATGTTAAATAATTATTATAGTTGCAAACTTAAATTGAATCTGAGGTTGAGAGTGAAGATGGTTTACCCGGTATGGCAATAATTCACTTTGATCTTTGTTCTTGGGTTATCCTGGGTAATTTACACCATGTATGATAAGTTTGCTTGTGTGTACCTGTACCTTAATATACTTACTTAGCTGTGGTAGACCAGCCCCGTCAAGGTAACTGCCACCTGTTGATAATAGTGTAAAATACCGACCATAGAGCTGCACTCTTCTCCAGGTTGAGGGACTGACCACCTTAAATATTTTTTCTGTATTTGACTGAAGAAGTCTACTGTGTAGGCGAAACGTTTCAACAATAAAGATACCTAACTGTTGCACATGTGTTAATCTTCAACGTGTAATTAGGTCATCATCTGAAAAAGTGCGTTACTGTGACCCGTAGGGGTCCTACAGCGCCTGGGGGAGGATGGGAGGGGTAAAGGAAGATATTCAGGCCTAATTCAAGAAACTGGAACGTTGGTGTAGTTCCTTGGATCAAGATCCCTTGAGCAGTATCAAGGTAACTCCCCTGAGAAGGTAATAAGGGAATCACATTTGATTACCTCCTATTCCCCAGGCGCTGTATGACCCCCTACGGGTTGACCGCTTCCTCGTGAATATTAATAATAATAACAGCAGCCACTATAACAATAATAATAATAATAATATAACAATAATAATAGTAATAGAAAATAATAATAACAATAAAATAATAATGGTAATACAAAAAATAATAACAATAACAATAATAATAATAATAATAATTTTAATTATAATAACAATGGTAGTAGTAATAATAGCAAGAATAATAATAATAATATAATAGCAATAATAATAATTAAAATAATAATAATAGCTATAATAATAATAAAAATAATAATAATAATAATAATAATAATAATAATAATAGGGATCGACACCATGCCCAGCCCTTCTAGGGCAGGGTAGGTACCACAGCTGGAGCTTGCTACCATCTGCAGCTCACAAGACTGCCCTTCCCGTCAGCCTCCCTGGGGCGGGGAAGATGGCAGACCAGAGAGGCCTAGCTTCTCCCTACGAGCCCCGTGCTGGTGGGGAATGTTGCTAAGCCTGGGGACAGTTGGTCCCAAACGATGAGGGGGTACTTGTACCTCCTCCCATGGGAGACATAGGTCTCTGATACTCCTCCGACAGGGAGCCGGAGCCGGGTCGCCATCTGGAATAGACCCGGACCGGGAGAATTCCAGGCGAATCAACACCTCCTCCTCCACCTAATAATAATAATAGCAATAATAATAATAATAATAGTAATAATAATAATAATAATAAAAATAGCAACAACAACAACAATAATAATAATAATAATAGCAATAATAATAATAATAATTGTTGTAATGATGACCTGGTAGTTAAGGTTGTTAATGTTGTAATGATGACCTGGTAGTTAAGGTTATTATTGTTGTAATGATGACCTGGTAGTTAAGGTTGTTAATGTTGTAATGATGACCTGGTAGTTAAGGTTATTAGTGTTGTAATGATGACCTGGTAGTTAAGGTTATTAGTGTTGTAATGATGACCTGGTAGTTAAGGTTGTTATTGTTGTAATGATGACCTGGTAGTTAAGGTTATTATTGTTGTAATGATGACCTGGTCGTTAAGGTTATTATTGTTATAATGATGACCTGGTCGTTAAGGTTATTAGTGTTGTTATGATGACCTGGTCGTCAAGACCATCTTGATGACCTGGTCGTCAAGACCATCTTGATGACCTGGTCGTCAAGACCATCTTGATGACCTGGTCGTCAAGACCATCTTGATGACCTGGTCGTCAAGACCATCTTGATGACATGGTCGTCAAGACCATTATTGTGGTCTTGATGACCTGGTCGTCAAGATCATTATTGTGGTCTTGATGACCTGGTTGTCAAGACCATCTTGATGACCTGGTCGTCAAGACCATCTTGATGACCTGGTCGTCAAGACCATCTTGATGACCTGGTCGTCAAGACCATCTTGATGACCTGGTCGTCAAGACCATCTTGATGACCTGGTCGTCAAGACCATCTTGATGACCTGGTCGTCAAGACCATCTTGATGACCTGGTCGTCAAGACCATCTTGATGACCTGGTCGTCAAGACCATCTTGATGACCTGGTCGTCAAGACCATCTTGATTGACCTGGTCGTCAAGACCATCTTGATGACCTGGTCGTCAAGACCATCTTGATGACCTGGTCGTCAAGACCATCTTGATGACCTGGTCGTCAAGACCATCTTGATGACCTGGTCGTCAAGACCATCTTGATGACCTGGTCGTCAAGACCATCTTGATGACCTGGTCGTCAAGACCATCTTGATGACCTGGTCGTCAAGACCATCTTGATGACCTGGTCGTCAAGACCACACCTGGTTACAGTCGTACCACCTCCTCCTTCTGGGAAACAGACGCAAAATTCCCAGAATTCTACGTCAAGGTTCACAATGCTCAACATTAACAAGTCATTCCTAAACCAATTAACATAACACAATTATCTGCATTCCACAAATATGAAAAGAAAAGTGTGAATGTAAAATATAGCAGAGTGTAAACACAGTGTACACCTGGACGGGGTGTGTACCTCAGGTTGTACACACTCTCAGTTTACCTATATACTAATACACTTATAATCGAGATTAAAGTATTCTTGACTGGCCTATAAGCAAAGATATACACACTAAGGAATGATATACACAGTGTGTGTATATACTGAGAGTTTAATCCTTGTTTTAGGGATTGACGTATTCTCGTTTGGTGGCATGCAGCCTTAATGGCCCTCGTGCAGTAGATAGGTTTTAAACGCCGTTACCCAGTGAATAAGACTTAATGAACACTGAGCGTCAGTTGTGCAGGGTAATTCAGTGAATTAAAAAAATACAAAAAATACGTTGTATCAACTTGCTACTGATTCTGTCAGGGTGGGATCAATCTGCCACACTGATTTCTGGGATATAAATAAGTCAAAAGTCAGAAACCACAAGTAAGAAATAAGTCAAAAGTCAGAAATAAGATAAAAGTCAGAAATCACAAGTTAGAATAAGTGAGAAGTTGCTGGGTGATACATTGTAACAGACTGATCTAATTCTTATGGTAGGATGATGGGGCGGCCATCTTTCTCAACCATCACTCACTGTTGATATGTGAACGCCCATCATACAAGTCTCATACACCAGTACAGTATATCTGAACACCCATCATACAGGTTTCATACAGCAGTAAAGTACACTTGACTGTCTTGCATCAAAAGTATACAACTTACTTGGCTCTACGCAATTCTCCAATGAATTACAAAAAAAAAAAAAAAGTGAAAAATTATTCGTTCTCCAAATTGGTACCTTTAAGTTGTTCTATTATTTGCCCGAATCTGGGGCAAAATGCCCAAAATCTGAACTCTTCCCTATTTTGCGTCCCTAAGACTTCCTTTCCCCGGTCATACCTGGTAGTCAAGACCACACTGAGGGACCAGCTAGATACCAGACAATCACACACACCATATGTTACCTTCCCTTTTAAGAAAAAAAAGTAAGCAAAAACTAGTGACGTAAGATTTTAGAAGCAATACAGTGCCCTCAGTGCTATCCTGTACCAGACACTACTGTAACAGTGTGTAGCTCTCCTGTACCAGACACTACTGTAACAGTGTGTAGCTCTCCTGTACCAGACACTACTGTAACAGTGTGTAGCTCTCCTGTACCAGACACTACTGTAACAGTGTGTAGCTATCCTGTACCAGACACTACTGTAACAGTGTGTAGCTATCATGTACCAGACACTACTGTAACAGTGTGTCTCTGTACAGACACTCTGTAACAGTGTAGCTCTGTACCAGACACTACTGTAACAGTGTGTAGCTATCATGTACCAGACACTACTGTAACAGTGTGTAGCTATCATGTACCAGACACTACTGTAACAGTGTGTAGCTCTCATGTACCAGACACTACTGTAACAGTGTGTAGCTCTCATGTACCAGACACTACTGTAACAGTGTGTAGCTCTCATGTACCAGACACTACTGTAACAGTGTGTAGCTCTCCTGTACCAGACACTACTGTAACAGTGTGTAGCTCTCATGTACCAGACACTACTGTAACAGTGTGTAGCTCTCATGTACCAGACACTACTGTAACAGTGTGTAGCTCTCATGTACCAGACACTACTGTAACAGTGTGTAGCTATCATGTACCAGACACTACTGTAACAGTGTGTAGCTCTCATGTACCAGACACTACTGTAACAGTGTGTAGCTATCATGTACCAGACACTACTGTAACAGTGTGTAGCTATCATGTACCAGACACTACTGTAACAGTGTGTAGCTCTCATGTACCAGACACTACTGTAACAGTGTGTAGCTTCATGTACCAGACACTACTGTAACAGTGTGTAGCTATCATGTACCAGACACTACTGTAACAGTGTGTAGCTATCATGTACCAGACACTACTGTAACAGTGTGTAGCTCTCATGTACCAGACACTACTGTAACAGTGTGTAGCTCTCATGTACCAGACACTACTGTAACAGTGTGTAGCTCTCATGTACCAGACACTACTGTAACAGTGTGTAGCTCTCATGTTCCAGGGACTACTGTAACAGTGTGTAGCTCTCCTGTACCAGACACTACTGTAACAGTGTGTAGCTATCATGTACCAGACACTACTGTAACAGTGTGTAGCTATCATGTACCAGACACTACTGTAACAGTGTGTAGCTCTCCTGTACCAGACACTACTGTAACAGTGTGTAGCTCTCATGTACCAGACACTACTGTAACAGTGTGTAGCTCTCATGTACCAGACACTACTGTAACAGTGTGTAGCTCTCATGTTCCAGTGACTACTGTAACAGTGTGTAGCTCTCCTGTACCAGACACTACTGTAACAGTGTGTAGCTCTCATGTTCCAGACACTACTGTAACAGTGTGTAGCTATCATGTACCAGACACTACTGTAACAGTGTGTAGCTCTCATGTACCAGACACTACTGTAACAGTGTGTAGCTCTCATGTACCAGACACTACTGTAACAGTGTGTAGCTATCATGTACCAGACACTACTGTAACAGTGTGTAGCTCTCATGTACCAGACACTACTGTAACAGTGTGTAGCTATCATGTACCAGACACTACTGTAACAGTGTGTAGCTATCATGTACCAGACACTACTGTAACAGTGTGTAGCTCTCATGTTCCAGACACTACTGTAACAGTGTGTAGCTCTCATGTACCAGACACTACTGTAACAGTGTGTAGCTATCATGTACCAGACACTACTGTAACAGTGTGTAGCTATCATGTACCAGACACTACTGTAACAGTGTGTAGCTATCATGTACCAGACACTACTGTAACAGTGTACTTTGTCAGACCTGTAAGTGTGTGCTCATAACTCGAACAGTGTATCCTGTCAGCACTCGAACGTGTGTACCAGCAGACACTCTAAATGCTCAGACACTACTGTAACAGTGCTTGAAATCTACAGTGTGCTCATGCAATCTGATTGTGTTCGACACTACTGTAACGTGCTCCTTGACACTCTGACAGTGTGTAGCTCTTTCAGACCTAACAGTGTACTCTCCTGTACCAACACTGTAACAGTGTAGCTTCATGTCAGACACTCTGTAACAGTGTGTGCTCATCAGACACTCTGTAACAGTGTGCCTTACCAGACACTACTGTAACAGTGTGTACTCTCTGTAGACTTGACAGTGTGTTCTGTCAGACACTGTAACGGGGCCTCTGAACACTAGTAAGTGTGTGCTTCATGTACCAGACACCGTACAGTGGTAGCTTTACGAACTCTTAACGTGTCTCTCTGCCAGACACTGTGTGTTAGTCTGTACCAGACACACAACATGTGTAGCTCATGTACCGACACTACGTAACAGTGTGTAGCTCTCATGTTCAGGGACTACTGTAACAGTGTGGCTCTGTCAGACACTACTGTAACATGTGCTCTCATGTCCAGACACTACTGTAACAGTGTGCTTCATGCCAGACACTCTGTAACAGTGTGTAGCTCTCATGACCAGACACTACTGTAACAGTGTGTAGCTCATGTCCAGACTACTGTAACAGTGTAGCTTCATGTACCAGACACTCTGAACAGTGTGCTCTCATGTACCGACATACTGTAACAGTGTGTAGCTTCTGTACCAGACATACTGTCAGCTCATGTACCAGACACTACTGTAACAGTGTGCTCTCTGTCAGACACTACTGTAACAGTGTAGCTCATGTCCAGACACTACTGTAACAGTGTGGCTTCTGTACCAGACACTGTAACAGTGTAGCTCTCCTGTACCAGACACTACTGTAACAGTGTACTCTCCTGTCCAGACACTAACTGTACTCCATGTCCGATCTGTAGTTGTAGCCCTGTCGAATCTGAAGGTGCTCATGTTCAGACACTCTGAACGTGTGGTTCTTCCAGACACTCTGTAACGTGTAGCTTCTGTCCAGACACTGTAACAGTGTGCCTGCCAGCTTTAGGGGGGGGCCCCCCCCTGTCATCTTCCAGACACACTGTAACAGGCTTTTACCAGACACTACTGAAGTGCACAACCAGAAAGTGGTAGTCTGTCCACCTTAAAGTGGTCTTCATGACCAGACTACTGTAACATGTGTTTCTCCGCTCTGTAACAGTTGTAGCTCTATGTACCAGATACTGTAACATGTAGCCTAGTTCAGACTACTGTAACAGTTGTAGCTCCTGTACCAGACACTACTGTAACAGTGTGAGCTCTCTGTCCAGACATATGTAACAGTGTGTAGCCATGTCAATATGTAAAGTGGTGTGCTCTCATGTCCAGACACTACTGTAACAGTGTAGCTCTCATGTACCAGACACTACTGTAACAGTGTGTAGCTTCATGTCCAGACACTACTGTAACAGTGTGTAGCTTCATGTACCAGACACTACTGTAAGTGTGTCTCTGACCAGACACATGTAACAGTGTAGCCTATGTAGACATCTGTAACAGTGACTCTGTACCAGACTCTGTAACAGTGTACTCTACAGTCGAACTACTGTAACAGTGTACTCATGTACAGATCTGTAACAGTACTTCTGTGCAGACACACTTAACATGTGCTCTCCTGTACCAGACACTACTGTAACAGTGTAGCCTCCTGTACCAGACACTACTGTAACAGTGTGTAGCTCTCTGTCCAGACACTACTGTAACAGTGTGTAGCTTCTGTACCAGACACTACTGTAACAGTGTGTAGCTCATGTCCAGACACTACTGTAACAGTGTGTCTCATGTACCAGACACTACTGTAACAGTGTGTACTCTTGTACCAGACACTACTGTAACAGTGTGTAGCTCTCTGTCCAGACACTACTGTAACAGTGTTAGCTTCATGTCAACACTGTAACAGTGTGTACTCTCTGTACAGACCTACGTAACAGTGTAGCTTCCTGTACCAGACACTACTGTAACAGTGTGTACTTCTCCAGACACTACTGTAACAGTGTGTAGCTCTACCACACATGAACAGTGTGTAGCCTCATGTAACACTACTGTAACAGTGTAGCTCATGTCCAGACACTACTGTAACAGTGTGTAGTTCTACCAGACACTACTGTAACAGTGTCCTTACCAGACACTCTGTAACAGTGTAGCTCCTGTACCAACACTACTGTAACAGTTGTACTCCTGTACCAGACACTACTGAACAGTGTGGCTCATGTCCAGACTACTGTAACAGTGGTAGCTTTATCAGTACTGTAACAGTGTGTAGCTTCATGTACCAGACACTACTGTAACAGTGTGCCTCGTACCAGACACTACTGTAACAGTGTGTAGGTCTCATGTTGCAGGGACTACTGTAACAGTGTGTAGGTCTCATGTTCCAGACACTATTGTAACAGTGTGTAGCTCTCATGTTCCAGGGACTACTGTAACAGTGTGTCGGTCTCATGTTCCAGGGACTACTGTAACAGTTTGCAGCTCTCATGTTCCAGGGACTACTGTAACAGTGTGCAGCTCTCATGTTCCAGGGACTACTATAACTACTGTTCTGAAAACACTGTGTGTTTGTGATCCTGTGTACCAGAGACATAACTGTAGCAGGCTTGGGGAGTCTCCCTGCTCGCTCAGCCTTGCCTCTGGTCTTATTTCTCTGGTGACGTCTGCATTAGGCAAGAAATTCCTGCCTGAGGCCAGTAGGTCCATATATCCATCAATGTCTGCCTGATCATGCACACTCATTGAAGTAGATGGGGTTGGGTTTATGAGATACTGGGGGACATCTTTCATTGATCATTGAGGTAGAGGGGGGTTAGACATATGTTTAACATCTGGGTATCTTTATTTGTAGACGTTTCGCTCGCTAGTGGCTTCTTCAGTCCAATATAGAGAAAAATGGTGGAAGATGAGGAGGAATTTGAGGTTATCAGTCCCTCACCTGGAGTCGATGTGTTCAGTCTACAAGTCTTGATAAACTGACCCCTCAAGGGAGGCTCCTTGACGCTGGTGAGGGGCTCTTGATCTAGAGAATTGGATCTGTGAAACAGTTACCTGAATTGAGCCTGAATACCTTACACCCCCCCACACACAGGAGCTGGATGATCCCTAAGGGTTTAGCGCTCCCCATGATAATAATAAGTGATACAGTGAACACATCGACTCCAGCCTGAGGGACTGATTACCTCAAACTCCTTCTCTACCACCGTTTTTCTCTGTATTGGACTGAAGAAGCCACTGGTTGGCGAAACGTTTCCACATTAAAGATTAACAAATATCGCACAAGTGTCTTATTCTTCAACTTGTCTTATGTCTGCTGGTAGCAGGTTGAAGAGTCTTGGCGCCCGCATGTTGATGCTGTCTTTACTGATGTTGTGTAGTGGCGCCTCAGCTTCTTCCCTGGGTCTTGTCTTCGCTTCCTCTCGTCTCCTTCACTCTACTAAAATGTTATAAGATTGTGGAAAAAAGAGGTAGCTGGCCTTCAGGTATTTTCCATATATTTTCAGGCATTTTCAATGTATTTTCAGGTATTTTCCATATATTTTCAGGTATTTTCCATATATTTTCAGGTATTTTCCATATATTTTCAGGCATTTTCCATATATTTTCAGGCATTTTCAATGTATTTTCAGGTATTTTCCATATATTTTCAGGCATTTTCAATGTATTTTCAGGTATTTTCCATATATTTTCAGGTATTTTCCAAGTATTTTCAGGTATTTTCCATATATTATATATTTTCAAGTATTTTCCAAGTATTTTCAAGTATTTTCCATATATTTTCAGGTATTTTCCATATATTTTCTTTATTTTCCATGTATTTTCAGTTTAATCCATATATTTTCAAGTATTTTCCATGTATTTTCAATTTTTTCCATATATTTTCAAGTATTTTCCAACAAGTTCAGCTAGATAACACATGGTGTCATCTGTGGACGGAGGATCGAGCACTACCATCATTATCACAGTTGAGGAACACAAGTATTGTGGTAAACTTCACCTGGGAGAGGGACTGATTACCTCAAACCTCTATTTTTCCACCGTTCTGCTTTGTATTGGACTGACGAAGCCACTGTGTGGCGAAACGTTTCCTCAGTAAAGATTTCCAAATGTTGCATAAGTGTCTCATTCTTCATACATACATACATACATACATACATACATACATACATACATACATACATACACAACACTGTTAAAAGAATAATTCTCTGACCTAACTTAGTAATAACTGGTGACAAACTCTAGAGAGTGATGGTGGCAGAGGTGGGTGGCGTGGTTGCATCTGCTCTTGTTTACACTTCCTCTCACAGCACAATGGAAAAATAAACACATAAGCAGTATAATGTGGTCCTTTATTGACAACGTTTTGCCCACGCAGTGGGCTTTATCGAGTCACACATATGACAATTAATACCCGAACTACTACATTACAGACTGAATTTGCTCGGCATCTTAATGGCACTGACGTTAACTTATTAATGGCACTGACGTTAACTTATTAATGGCACTGACGTTAACTTATTAATGGCACTGACGTTAACTTATTAATGGCACTGACGTTAACTTATTAATGGCACTGACGTTAACTTATTAATGGCACTGACGTTAACTTATTAATGGCACTGACGTTAACTTACAGCAGTGAACTTGACTAGTGGACCATCATTGACTGCAGGATCAACACTGAATGCGCTTACCTCACACCATCACTAACAACAACTTTAAATATTTAAAAAATCAGAAAGGAAACAATATACAGTTATTGTTGGTTTCTTCTTATGTTGACGTCACACAAGCAACTTTTGTCCGCCATTTTGCCGGTCAAATACATTGTTTTCATTCAGTGGTCGTCAGGTGTGAACAGTGTTATGAAATTCGGATGTCATTAGTGTATATACGAATATAATGCGTCATTAGTATTTAGTACAGCAGAAAATAAGCCTTTATATATATGAAACTACAGCAAGTCTGTGTATGATTATCTGTCATCATTGATATATATATATATATATATATATATATATATATATATATATATATATATATATATATATATATTATATATATATATATATATATATATATATAACTCGAGTAAGTCGCGAGTTCCATCCCCACCCGTACCGAGGTTTGTTTCTGTGTTATTGTAGTTTAGAGAGTCACCTGTGTGACTATATTATCTTGCCCGCTGCCTGGCTCCTCGTTATCTCTTCACTCGTCAAAAGTTATATTACCTTTACGTATTATTACATTTATTGCTGTTATTATTTTTTTTAGTAGACGACAATGTAATCAAGTCAGAAATTGGCTGATAATACCATGTAAGAGATTGACTTATTATTTAGGACAGGTTGATAAACACATATTTAAGGTAAGTTTAATGTATATTTCTGAATTCTTGTATAAACATTAAAATTGTACATTATTATTATTATTATTATTATTATTATTGGTAGTAGTAGTAATAGTAGTAGTAGTTGTAGCAGTAGTAGAAGTAGAAGTAATGTACAAAGGCTTCTAATAGACACTCTTTGTGAGTAACGAGAGGTAAACACAGCATCAGTTGACCGTCAATATGGCGGACACTCTGAAGCCTCACGTGTAAACAGTGTAAACACTCGGGTAAGATCAGGGAAGAAAGTACTTTGAGAGAAGTGGAATATAACCTTGGTGAGTCTGTGTTAAACGTTGCAACACCAACAGTCAGAAAGGTCAGAGACCGGGGTCACCATTAGTGGATGTAGAATATAACCTGTACCGTCCCTTGTGGTTTGACCCACACGGGTTTACCGATCCATGCCTCAAACATAAATATTAAAGAACAGGGAGTCATAATACCGTGACTGGAACAATACACAAATAACCCACACATAGGAGACCGAAACTTAGGACGACGTTTCGGTCCAACTTGGACCATTTACAAAGTCAAACTTATTAGAAGGAAGTCAGGTACTGAGTTTGATTTTTTTAGAAAAGCAATTAGAAGCGATGGAGACTTTATTTAAGTCCAAAGACCAATTTTTGGACGACTTTAGGTGAATGTTGTCACTTTAATTACCTTAAATGTTGGTGACCTAAAGGCAGCTGCACCCTGTAGTCTCCTTGACAGCAGCTGCACCCTGTAGTCTCCTTGACAGCAGCTGCACCCTGTAGTCTCCTTGACAGCAGCTGCACCCTGTAGTCTCCTTGACAGCAGCTGCACCCTGTAGTCTCCTTGACAGCAGCTGCACCCTGTAGTCTCCTTGACAGCAGCTGCACCCTGTCGTCTCCTTGACAGCAGCTGCACCCTGTCGTCTCCTTCACAGCAGCTGCACCCTGTAGTCTCCTTCACAGCAGCTGCACCCTGTAGTCTCCTACACAGCAGCTGCACCCTGTAGTCTCCTTCGCAGCAGCTGCACCCTGTAGTCTCCTACACAGCAGCTGCACCCTGTAGTCTCCTTGACAGCAGCTGCACCCTGTAGTCTCCTTGACAGCAGCTGCACCCTGTAGTCTCCTTGACAGCAGCTGCACCCTGTAGTCTCCTTCACAGCAGCTGCACCCTGTAGTCTCCTACACAGCAGCTGCAACCTGTAGTCTCCTTCACAGCAGCTGCACCCTGTAGTCTCCTTGACAGCAGCTGCACCCTGTAGTCTCCTTCACAGCAGCTGCACCCTGTAGTCTCCTTGACAGCAGCTGCACCCTGTAGTCTCCTTCACAGCAGCTGCACCCTGTAGTCTCCTACACAGCAGCTGCACCCTGTAGTCTCCTTCACAGCAGCTGCATCATGTAGTCTCCTTCACAGCAGCTGCACCCTGTAGTCTCCTACACAGCAGCTGCACCCTGTAGTCTCCTTCACAGCAGCTGCACCCTATAGTCTCCTTCACAGCAGCTGCACCCTGTAGTCTCCTTCACAGCAGCTGCACCCTGTAGTCTCCTACACAGCAGCTGCACCCTTGAGTCTCCTTGACAGCAGCTGCACCCTGTAGTCTCCTACACAGCAGCTGCAACCTGTAGTCTCCTTCACAGCAGCTGCACCCTGTAGTCTCCTTGACAGCAGCTGCACCCTGTAGTCTCCTTCACAGCAGCTGCACCCTGTAGTCTCCTTGACAGCAGCTGCACCCTGTAGTCTCCTTCACAGCAGCTGCACCCTGTAGTATCCTACACAGCAGCTGCACCCTGTAGTCTCCTTCACAGCAGCTGCACCTGTAGTCTCCTTCACAGCAGCTGCATTGTAGTCTCCTTCACAGCAGCTGCACCCTGTAGTCTCCTACACAGCAGCTGCACCCTGTAGTCTCCTTCACAGCAGCTGCACCCTTAGTCTCCTTCACAGCAGCTGCACCTGTAGTCTCCTTCACAGCAGCTGCACCCTGTGTCTCCTACAGCAGCACTGCCCCTTGAGTCTCCTTACAGCAGCTGCACCTGTAGTCTCCTTGACAGCAGCTGCACCCTGTAGTCTCCTTGACAGCAGCTGCACCCTGTAGTCTCCTTGACAGCAGCTGCACCCTGTAGTCTCCTTGACAGCAGCTGCACCCTGTAGTCTCCTTGACAGCAGCTGCACCCTGTAGTCTCCTTGACAGCAGCTGCACCCTGTAGTCTCCTTGACAGCAGCTGCACCCTGTAGTCCTTGACAGCAGCTGCACCTGTAGTCTCCTTGACAGCAGCTGCACCCTGTAGTCTCCTTCACAGCAGCTGCACCCTGTAGTCTCCTACACAGCAGCTGCACCCTGTAGTCTCCTACACAGCGGTTCATTATGTTCCTCGTAGCTGAAACAAGGCGGGTGTGACAGGGGTTAACACGTGTCCTAACACCATATGATCCACTATATCAGGTATATGATACCTGTTGAGATCACATGATTTACCTGGTGTGGGTTTTTTGCCCGCCCATGACGGCACCTTCAAGGTATCGTTCGTATTTTCTATAATTATCCTGACCATAATCACTGCATTGTCTTGGACAGTGTAAGAAATAAAGACCCTCCAGGACTCGAGTATGTTGATCCAAGACACTACAGTGTCGTCTGGATGCTGATATCTGACGGCTTGATTGAAAATATAATGCTCACACACTGAGGTCCGGGGATCGATCCCCCGGTACGGCTGGAAAGCATTTGAACGTGTTTCCATAAGACTCCTGTTATCCATGTTCACCCATCAGTAAAATGGGTACCTGGGTGTTAGTGGACTGGTGTGGGTCGCATCCTGGGACAAAATTGACTTTATTTGTCCGAAATATTCAGCATAACAAGTGGCTTTCTATATAGTAGTATGTCATTGATGTCAGCTATGACTGTATACCTTGTACATGTACTTGTAGAAATTAAATTATTATCGTCGTACAGTAGTGTTCTAGTTCAGTGCACATGTTAAGTGTTCAATATACAGTACACTCGTCGACTTGTTCCAGTGTTACTCGACTTAACCAACGCTTGTTCACAAGACTAACTGGTGAACATTTAATATGTCTACGGTTAATGTACCACAGCAGGAAGGAGATTACTGGCGATGCCTCGCTTGGCACAGTTACGTAATGTGCTTTTCAAGGCTGTGTATCCACCTCAGTTCTTCCTTGATATTATAGCAAACCACAAACGAGTTATTATGAAGGTCACTTCATAATAACTTCACCTCTGGGTGTTCTATGCCTTACAGCGTGAGAATGATGATGATAATAATAATAATAATAATAATATCTTTATTTCTACAAGTACATGTACAAGGTATACAGTCCTAGCTGACATCAATGACATACTACTATATAGAAAGTCCCTGTTATACAGAGCATTTCGGGCAAATTAGGTCAGTTTTGTCCCAGGATGCGACCCACACCAGTCCACTAACACCCAGGTACCTATTTTACTGATGGGTGAACATGGACAGCAGGTGTCTTACTGAAACACGTGTTAATGTTTCCAGCCGTACCGGGGATCGACCCCTGGACCTCAGTATGTGAGATGAGTGCGCCACCAGTCGAGCTACGGGACACCTAGATAATTAGCTAACAGTTTTGGTTACGATCTTAAGTCAAAGAAAAAAGTCTTCCTGGACTCAGAGATGTTCTTAACTTATCCTACTGGTTATATTATTAAGTCAAGTCTTACTGTTATCTTATCCAGATTGTCTTAGAAGAGTTGTGTTATCTTATCTAGATTGTCTTAGAAGAGTTGTGTTATCTTATCTAGATTGTCTTAGAAGAGTTGTGTTATCTTATCTAGATTGTCTTAGAAGAGTTGTGTTATCTTATCTAGATTGTCTTAGAAGAGTTGTGTTATCTTATCTAGATTGTCTTAGAAGAGGAGTTGTGTTATCTTATCTAGATTGTCTTAGAAGAGTTGTGTTATCTTATCCAGATTGTCTTAGAAGAGTTGTGTTATCTTATCTAGATTGTCTTTGAAGAGTTGTGTTATCTTATCTAGGTTGTCTTAGAAGAGTTGTGTTATCTTATCTAGATTGTCTTAGAAGAGTTGTGTTATCTTATCCAGATTGTCTTAGAAGAGTTGTGTTATCTTTCTAGATTGTCTTAGAAGAGGAGTTGTGTTATCTTATCTAGATTGTCTTAGAAGAGGAGTTGTGTTAACTTATCTAGATTGTCTTAGAAGAGTTGTGTTATCTTATCCAGATTGTCTTAGAAGAGTTGTGTTATCTTATCTAGATTGTCTTAGAAGAGTTGTGTTATCTTATCCAGATTGTCTTAGAAGAGTTGTGTTATCTTATCCAGATTGTCTTAGAAGAGTTGTGTTATCTTATCCAGATTGTCTTAGAAGAGTTGTGTTATCTTATCCAGATTGTCTTAGAAGAGTTGTGTTATCTTATCTAGATTGTCTTAGAAGAGTTGTGTTATCTTATCTAGATTGTCTTAGAAGAGTTGTGTTATCTTATCTAGATTGTCTTAGAAGAGTTGTGTTATCTTATCCAGATTGTCTTAGAAGAGTTGTGTTATCTTATCTAGATTGTCTTAGAAGAGTTGTGTTATCTTATCTAGATTGTCTTAGAAGAGTTGTGTTATCTTATCCAGATTGTCTTAGAAGAGTTGTGTTATCTTATCTAGATTGTCTTAGAAGAGTTGTGTTATCTTATCCAGATTGTTTTAGAAGAGTTGTGTTATCTTATCTAGATTGTCTTAGAAGAGTTGTGTTATCTTATCTAGATTGTCTTAGAAGAGTTGTGTTATCTTATCCAGATTGTCTTAGAAGAGTTGTGTTACCTTATCTAGAATGTCTTAGAAGAGGAGTTGTGTTATCTTATCTAGATTGTCTTAGAAGAGGAGTTGTGTTATCTTATCTAGATTGTCTTAAAAGAGTTGTGTTATCTTATCTAGATTGTCTTAGAAGAGGAGTTGTGTTAACTTATCTAGATTGTCTTAGAAGAGGAGTTGTGTTATCTTATCTAGATTGTCTTAGAAGAAGAGGAGTTGTGTTATCTTATCTAGATTGTCTTAGAAGAGGAGTTGTGTTATCTTATCTAGATTGTCTTAAAAGAGTTGTGTTATCTTATCTAGATTGTCTTAGAAGAGGAGTTGTGTTATCTTATCTAGATTGTCTTAGAAGAGGAGTTGTGTTATCTTATCTAGATTGTCTTAGAAGAGGAGTTGTGTTAACTTATCTAGATTGTCTTAGAAGAGGAGTTGTGTTATCTTATCTAGATTGTCTTAGAAGAGGAGTTGTGTTATCTTATCTAGATTGTCTTAGAAGAGGAGTTGTGTTATCTTATCTAGATTGTCTTAGAAGAGGAGTTATGTTATCTTATCTAGATTGTCTTAGAAGAGGAGTTGTGTTATCTTATCTAGATTGTCTTAGAAGAGGAGTTATGTTATCTTATCTAGATTGTCTTAGAAGAGGAGTTGTGTTATCTTATCTAGATTGTCTTAGAAGAGGAGTTGTGTTATCTTATCTAGAATGTCTTAGAAGAGGAGTTGTGTTATCTTATCTAGAATGTCTTAGAAGAGGAGTTCTCTTAGACAAACACTTGACTGAGTTGTTCCCTGAATACTAATTGACACAAGGAAGTGTCAGTTATGACTCACGTCAGTGTAGTACTGTCTGCGATATTCCCCCCTTTCCATGTTCTGTGGGGGAGAGGGAGAGGACACGACCCCTACATCCAGACTGAGGGACTGATCACCTTGAACCTTCTTCTCCAGACTGAGGGACTGATCACCTTGAACCTTCTTCTCCAGACTGAGGGACTGATCACCTTGAACCTTCTTCTCCAGACTGAGGGACTGATCACCTTGAACCTTCTTCTCCAGACTGAGGGACTGATCACCTTGAACCTTCTTCTCCAGCCTGAGGGACTGATCACCTTGAACCTTCTTCTCCAGACTGAGGGACTGATCACCTTGAACCTTCTTCTCCAGACTGAGGGACTGATCACCTTGAACCTTCTTCTCCAGACTGAGAGACTGATCACCTTGAACCTACTTCTCCAGACTGAGAGACTGATCACCTTGAACCTTCTTCTCCAGACTGAGGGACTGATCACCTTGAACCTTCTTCTCGTGTGCCTTTTCATAGTGAAAAGATTCTATGGCAGCCCAGGTTTGATCCAAGGAAGGAAAAGTAGTTCCTATTCCTCGGATCAAGACCGAGGTAAGTGTCGTGCTCAGCAAATGTCTCTCGGTGAACCTCACCTGCTGATAATCTTGATCTTACTGCACAACACCTGCTGATAATCTTGATCTTACTGCACAACACCTGCTGATAATCTTGATCTTACTGCATAACACCTGCTGATAATCTTGATCTTACTGCACAACACCTGCTGATAATCTTGATCTTACTGCACAACACCTGCTGATAATCTTGATCTTACTGCACAACACCTGCTGATAATCTTGATCTTACTGCACAACACCTGCTGATAATCTTGATCTTACTGCATAACACCTGCTGATAATCTTGATCTTACTGCATAACACCTGCTGATAATCTTGATCTTACTGCACAACACCTGCTGATAATCTTGATCTTACTGCACAACACCTGCTGATAATCTTGATCTTACTGCACAACACCTGCTGATAATCTTGATCTTACTGCACAACACCTGCTGATAATCTTGATCTTACTGCATAACACCTGCTGATAATCTTGATCTTACTGCATAACACCTGCTGATAATCTTGATCTTACTGCACAACACCTGCTGATAATCTTGATCTTACTGCACAACACCTGCTGATAATCTTGATCTTACTGCACAACACCTGCTGATAATCTTGATCTTACTGCATAACACCTGCTGATAATCTTAATCTTACTGCACAACACCTGCTGATAATCTTGATCTTACTGCACAACACCTGCTGATAATCTTGATCTTACTGCTCAACACCTGCTGATAATCTTGATCTTACTGCACAACACCTGCTGATAATCTTGATCTTACTGCACAACACCTGCTGATAATCTTGATCTTACTGCTCAACACCTGCTGATCCTCTTAATCTTACTGAACAACACCTGCTGATAATCTTGACTTACTGCTCAACACTGCTGATCTCTAATCTTACTGCACAACACCTGATCCTCTGATCTTACTGCTCAACACCTGCTGATAATCTTGATCTTACTGCAAACACCTGCTGATAATCTTGATCTTACTGCACAACACCTGCTGATAATCTTGATCTTACTGCTCAACACCTGCTGATAATCTTGATCTTACTGCACAACACCTGCTGATAATCTTGATCTTACTGCACAACACCTGCTGATAATCTTGATCTTACTGCACAACACCTGCTGATAATCTTGATCTTACTGCACAACACCTGCTGATAATCTTGACCTTACTGCTCAACACCTGCTGATCCTCTTAATCTTACTGCACAACACCTGATCCTCTTGATCTTACTGCTCAACACCTGCTGATAATCTTGAGCTTACTGCATAACACCTGCTGATAATCTTGATCTTACTGCACAACACCTGCTGATAATCTTGATCTTACTGCTCAACACCTGCTGATAATCTTGATCTTACTGCACAACACCTGCTGATAATCTTGAGCTTACTGCATAACACCTGCTGATAATCTTGATCTTACTGCACAACACCTGCTGATAATCTTGATCTTACTGCTCAACACCTGCTGATAATCTTGATCTTACTGCACAACACCTGCTGATAATCTTGATCTTACTGCACAACACCTGCTGATAATCTTGATCTTACTGCACAACACCTGCTGATAATCTTGATCTTACTGCACAACACCTGCTGATAATCTTGACCTTACTGCTCAACACCTGCTGATCCTCTTAATCTTACTGCACAACACCTGATCCTCTTGATCTTACTGCTCAACACCTGCTGATAATCTTGATCTTACTGCACAACACCTGCTGATAATCTTGATCTTACTGCACAACACCTGCTGATAATCTTGATCTTACTGCACAACACCTGCTGATAATCTTGATCTTACTGCACAACACCTGCTGATAATCTTGATCTTACTGCACAACACCTGCTGATAATCTTGATCTTACTGCACAACACCTGCTGATAATCTTAATCTTACTGCACAACACCTGCTGATAATCTTAATCTTACTGCACAACACCTGCTGATCCTCTTGATCTTACTGCACAACACCTGCTGATAATCTTGATCTTACTGCACAACACCTGCTGATCCTCTTGATCTTACTGCACAACACCTGCTGATAATCTTGATCTTACTGCACAACACCTGCTGATAATCTTGATCTTACTGCACAACACCTGCTGATAATCTTAATCTTACTGCACAACACCTGCTGATCCTCTTAATCTTACTGCACAACACCTGCTGATCCTCTTGATCTTACTGCACAACACCTGCTGATAATCTTGATCTTACTGCACAACACCTGCTGATAATCTTAATCTTACTGCACAACACCTGCTGATAATCTTAATCTTACTGCACAACACCTGCTGATCCTCTTGATCTTACTGCACAACACCTGCTGATAATCTTGATCTTACTGCACAACACCTGCTGATCCTCTTGATCTTACTGCACAACACCTGCTGATCCTCTTGATCTTACTGCACAACACCTGCTGATCCTCTTGATCTTACTGCACAACACCTGCTGATCCTCTTGATCTTACTGCACAACACCTGCTGATCCGAGGAATGGGACCTAATATGCCATTCATTGGAGTAACCATGATTAATTTTCACAAACTATTAATTTAATAATAATAATAATAATAATAATAATAATTATAAATAATAAATACTACTACTACTACTATTTATATTAATAATAATAATAATAATAATAATAATAATAATAATAATAATAATAATAATAATAAAAATAATAATAATAATAAGATAATTAGAAGAAAAGACAGAATTTCACAAAATATTCACTTAATAATAATTAATAATAATAATAATAATAATAATAATAATAATAATAATAATAATAATAATAATGATAATAATAATTAATACACAGTTTTCTACATAAAGAAAGCACCAGAGAGTTGCAAGAGCTAGAGCACCGTGGAGCGTTGTAGAAGCTGCCAGGTGTATTCACGGAGAAGCACGAAACCCATAGGGAGTCACAGCTCATGCTGACTGGGAGGCTGCTAAGGATCGATCCCAGAAACGGGTGGTTTGCTTCAATTCCTAGGATCAAGAGCCATAACCCAGCACCAAGGCACGCGCACGCACGCGCTCCGGGCAAGAGCCAGAGGTATGAGCCACAATAGACTGAACCAGCCTCTGAACCAGCCTCTGAACCAGCCTCTGAAACAGCCTCTGAACCAGCCTCTGAACCAGCCTCTGAACCAGCCTCTGAACCAGCCTCTGAACCAGCCTCTGAAACAGTCTCTGAACCAGCCTCTAAACCAGCCTCTAAAACAGTCTCTGAACCAGCCTCTGAACCAGCCTCTGAAACTGTCTCTGAACCAGCCTCTGAAACTGTCTCTGAACCAGCCTCTGAACCAGCCTCTAAAACAGTCTCTGAACCAGCCTCTGAAACTGTCTCTGAACCAGCCTCTGAACCAGCCTCTAAAACAGTCTCTGAACCAGCCTCTGAACCAGCCTCTGAAACTGTCTCTGAACCAGCCTCTGAAACTGTCTCTGAACCAGCCTCTGAACCAGCCTCTGAAACTGTCTCTGAACCAGCCTCTGAAACTGTCTCTGAACCAGCCTCTGAAACTGTCTCTGAACCAGCCTCTGAACCAGCCTCTGAGCCAGCCTCTGAAACTGTCTCTGAACCAGCCTCTGAACCAGCCTCTGAACCATCCTCTGAACCAGCCTCTGAAACTGCCTCTGAACCAGCCTCTGAACCAGCCTCTGAACCAGCCTCTGAAACTGTCTCTGAACCAGCCTCTGAACCAGCCTCTGAACCAGCCTCTGAACCAGCCTCTGAAACTGTCTCTGAACCAGCCTCTGAACCAGCCTCTGAACCAGCCTCTGAACCAGCCTCTGAACCAGCCTCTGAACCAGCCTCTGAACCAGCCTCTGAAACTGTCTCTGAACCAGCCTCTGAACCATCCTCTGAAACAGTCTCGAAATTAACGTAAGATCTTATATATACACCTTCTGGTGTAAATATACATCTACTTGTGTATATCTTCCGTTATATACACAGCTAAGGGTGTATCTCCGTATATATGTACTAAGAGTTTAGTTTAATTGCCAGTTTAATGAGTTAAGTGTTGTTGATTTGTTGTTCTTTGATTCGTGGTTCGATTAAGTTCTCAGTGACCCTCGTTTATTCAGCAGTGTTTTGAAGCTGCTAAAGTGAATCTGTTATACAATGATACACATTTATGGGTGTATATTTACTGAGAAACACACAGTCATACCTCTGGGTGTATATAAATCACGAGACAACACGAATCTGTGTGTATTTACACTGGTCAAAGAAAGTTTTAAATGAGCCTGTTGGAGTGAGCGGTGTTCAACACACCGACCCAGTCAGTGGAAGACAATGTGTCGTCTGCAAGACAGTCACCAGTGTTTCCTGGTGTGTTGTGATTGTTGTGTGTTGACTCGTGTGCCTGAGAACACAATCTGTCGTCTGCAAGACAGTCACCAGTGTGCCCTGGTGTGTTGTGATTGTTGTGTGTTGACTCGTGTTCCCGAGAACACAATCTGTCGTCTGCAAGACAATCACCAGTGTTTCCTGGTGTGTTGTGATTGTTGTGTGTTGACTCGTGTTCCCGAGAACACAGTGGTATATACACAATCAGATAATCAGGGAACGTTAACCCATCCCTCTGTCTCAGCAACAGTGAATTACTGACTTACTAACTGATATTTCAGTTAATATATACCAAGAGGTATACAAGTGTATATAAAGTGGGGAATATTTCTCAGTGTTTATACAGTGATAGTATATTTTTATGTCTATATTAAAGATTAAAGCATTGTTGATATAACGTTAAGGTGAAATACAGCCTGAGTGAGCGTAGTGGAGTGGACGTAGGCCAGTAACTTCCTGAAGCAAGCAGCCAACAAGTGCGTGTATAAGTGTCTGCTACACCTTGATGCCTGCAGCCAACAAGTGCGTGTATAAGTGTCTGCTACACCTTGATGCCTGCAGCCAACAAGTGCGTGTATAAGTGTCTGCTACACCTTGATGCCTGCAGCCAACAAATGCGTGTATAAGTGTCTGCTACACCTTGATGCCTGCAGCCAACAAATGCGTGTATAAGTGTCTGCTACACCTTGATGCCTGCAGCCAACAAATGCGTGTATAAGTGTCAGCTACACCTTGATGGTAAGTACACAGCATCTCTTATATATGTTATACTAAATTATGCATATTATTATATTTATCATGTTTTGTATGCGAGTTATTATATATTTTTATGATGTATTATACATGATATATACATGTATATTATACACACTGAATATTAGAGTATTTGTGGCAAGGTGGTAGTTGACTAGTAGTCTTCAGGGTCTCAACTCTTCCTGGCTTCCTATGGTTGGTGTGTTAAACAGTGTCTACGAGATCATCAAGAGAAGCCTTGTTAGGTAAGACATATGCAACAGTTAGGTATACTTCGAAACGTTTCGCCTACACAGTAGGCTTCTTCAGTCGAGAACAGAAAAGTTGGTAGGAGCAGAAGAGATGTAAAGACGATGTAATCAGTCCATCACCCTTGAAGTCGTAGTTTTGAGGTGGTCAGTCCCTCAGCCTGGAGAAGAATATTGGTTCTTTAGTCTGAAGCAATGTGAAGTTTAAGTAACAGTATGGAGCCTTATATACTGTCAGGAGGTGAGATGTAGGCCACATTTCGCCTCCTAATTACATCAGCCTCGCTGCGATGTAATAAGTCCATCAATCTTTTCAAGATTGATGGACTGATTACCTCAAACTCCTTCTGTTTTTCACCATTCTTCTTTGTATTGGACTGATGAAGCCACTGTGTGGCGAAACGTTTTCACAATAAAGACACGCAAGTGTTGTAAATGTGTCTTAATTTATTAACTTGTCGGGTCTCTGAACCATTCATCTACATAGAAGCGTTGCTACAGCCTTGTGTCCAGCCCAGAGAGAACCTCGATATTTACTACCAATATCTGCGTCTGCCAGCCACCCTGACGGGTTCACATTATATCCCTGGAAGACTGCTGGTGGGGACCATACCTGTGCATCTACCCAGGTCAGCAAGGCGGTGCTGCTGATCACAGCGAAGATCACAAGCTCAACATGTACATAGACTTAGCCACGAGATCACTTCGTTCCTATAGGATCAGAAACCCTTGACTCCTGGGAAAATGCCATAGGTTTCCTTAAATACAATTGTACTCTGGCTGGAAAAATACACAAATACAGTATAATGCGACCCTTCATTGACTACGTTTCGCCCACACAGTGGGCTTTATCAGGTCACAAACAGATCTACCTGGGTAAGTAGTATATGAGTATAGGGTGGAGAGTCAGGTGGAGAATGTTGGGTAGGTTGGATTTGAGACGGACATTTGTACCCAGTGTAATGGGGCACCACCGACCACCAAAGCCCCCGAAAGAAAACACTGTTATGTAGATGAATGGTTCAGAGAACCGACAAGTTGATAAATTAGACACATATGCAACACTTGGGTATCTTTATTGAGAAAACGTTTCGCCACACAGTGGCTTCATCAGTCCAATACAAAGCAGAAAGTAATAAGGAGAGGAGGAGTTTGAGGTAATCAGTTCCTCAGCCTGGAGTCGATGTGTACAGTCCATCAATCTTGTAGGAAGTGCAGCATAGAGCCGGAGAAGTGGCATATATACTGCAGTCAAGTGAGTTAAAGCAGGAGGCGGGGTCACAGTGGGACCATCCACTAGTGTAAGTAGGTCTTCGTCCAACCTTTGGACGAAGACCTAGAAGAGTGATGGACTGAACACATCCATTCCAGGCTGAGGGACTGATTACCTCAAACTCCTCCTCTCCTTATTACTTTCTGCTTTGTATTGGACAGATGAAGCCACTGTGTGGCGAAAAGTTTCCTCATTAAAGATACCCAAGTGTTTCACATGTCTAATTTATCAAAACACTGTTAATAGGTGTATTACCAGAAGTGGGCAGACATCACAGTTTAAGTGATCCTTTGAACTGCAACATCCCCACCCCTCCTTCAGAGTGCAGGCACTGTACTTCCTCCACCCCTCCTTCAGAGTGCAGGCACTGTACTTCCTCCACCCCTCCTTCAGAGTGCAGGCACTGTACTTCCTCCACCCCTCCTTCAGAGTGCAGGCACTGTACTTCCTCCACCCTCCTTCAGAGTGAGGCACTGTCTTCCTCCACCTCCTTCAGAGTGCAGGCACTGTCTTCCTCCACCTCCTCAGAGTGTAGGCACTGTCTTCCTCCACCCTCCTTCAGAGTGCAGGCACTGTACTTCCTCCACCCCTCCTTCAGAGTGCAGGCACTGTACTTCCTCCACCCCTCCTTCAGAGTGTAGGCACTGTACTTCCTCCACCCCTCCTTCAGAGTGTAGGCACTGTACTTCCTCCACCCCTCCTTCAGAGTGCAGGCACTGTCTTCCTCCACCCTCCTTCAGAGTGCAGGCACTGTACTTCCTCCACCCCTCCTTCAGAGTGCAGGCACTGTCTTCCTCCACCCTCCTTCAGAGTGCAGGCACTGTACTTCCTCCACCCTCCTTCAGAGTGCAGGCACTGTACTTCCTCCACCCTCCTTCAGAGTGCAGGCACTGTACTTCCTCCACCCTCCTTCAGAGTGCAGGCACTGACTTCCTCCACCCTCCTTCAGAGTGCAGGCACTGTACTTCCTCCACCCTCCTTCAGAGTGCAGGCACTGTACTTCCTCCACCCCTCCTTCAGAGTGCAGGCACTGTACTTCCTCCACCCCTCCTTCAGAGTGCAGGCACTGTACTTCCTCCACCCCTCCTTCAGAGTGCAGGCACTGTACTTCCTCCACCCTCCTTCAGAGTGAGGCACTGTACTTCCTCCACCCTCCTTCAGAGTGCAGGCACTGTACTTCCTCCACCCTCCTTCAGAGTGCAGGCACTGTACTTCCTCCACCCTCCTTCAGAGTGCAGGCACTGTACTTCCTCCACCCCTCCTTCAGAGTGCAGGCACTGTACTTCCTCCACCCCTCCTTCAGAGTGCAGGCACTGTACTTCCTCCACCCCTCCTTCAGAGTGCAGGCACTGTACTTCCTCCACCCCTCCTTCAGAGTGCAGGCACTGTACTTCTCCACCCCTCCTTCAGAGTGCAGGCACTGTACTTCCTCCACCCCTCCTTCAGAGTGCAGGCACTGTACTTCCTCCACCCCTCCTTCAGAGTGCAGGCACTGTACTTCCTCCACCCCTCCTTCAGAGTGTAGGCACTGTACTTCCTCCACCCCTCCTTCAGAGTGCAGGCACTGTACTTCCTCCACCCCTCCTTCAGAGTGCAGGCACTGTACTTCCTCAACCACTAAGTATAGACTGACTCAAGGCAAGTCCACCAAGGTTGAGCTGTGTTATATTAAGTTGTTAGAGAGGGCAAGTTGCTAGGCTAGTCTGTAAAGAACAATATTGCACATCATGTTAGTTCACTTGTATGCGAAGCAGTACAGTCGTCATATAAATGTGCACATATATAATCTGACGAGTAAATAATAGTTATACACACGTCTCCACAGTACTGTTACATGTATGGAACAGTTGCCGATCTTACCGTATGTACAATACATTAGTTAAGTATATGGAAGTACATATTTCTTGTCTGTTCGTGAGTATGACAGTATATCTAACACGTAAGGTACATGTTCTTGAGTATGACAGTATATCTAACACGTAAGGTACATGTTCTTGAGTATGACAGTATATCTAACACGTAAGGTACATGTTCTTGAGTATGACAGTATATCTAACACGTAAGGTACATGTTCTTGAGTATGACAGTATATCTAACACGTAAGGTACATGTTCTTGAGTATGACAGTATATCTAACACGTAAGGTACATGTTCTTGAGTATGACAGTATATCTAACACGTAAGGTACATGTTCTTGAGTATGACAGTATATCTAACACGTAAGGTACATGTTCTTGAGTATGACAGTATATCTAACACGTAAGGTACATGTTCTTGAGTATGACAGTATATCTAACACGTAAGGTACATGTTCTTGAGTATGACAGTATATCTAACACGTAAGGTACATGTTCTTGAGTATGACAGTATATCTAACACGTAAGGTACATGTTCTTGAGTATGACAGTATATCTAACACGTAAGGTACATGTTCTTGAGTATGACAGTATATCTAACACGTAAGGTACATGTTCTTGAGTATGACAGTATATCTAACACGTAAGGTACATGTTCTTGAGTATGACAGTATATCTAACACGTAAGGTACATGTTCTTGAGTATGACAGTATATCTAACACGTAAGGTACATGTTCTTGAGTATGACAGTATATCTAACACGTAAGGTACATGTTCTTGAGTATGACAGTATATCTAACACGTAAGGTACATGTTCTTGAGTATGACAGTATATCTAACACGTAAGGTACATGTTCTTGAGTATGACAGATATCTAACACGTAAGGTACATGTTCTTGAGTATGACAGTATATCTAACACGTAAGGTACATGTTCTTGAGTATGACAGTATATCTAACACGTAAGGTACATGTTCTTGAGTATGACAGTATATCTAACACGTAAGGTACATGTTGGACGAATAATATCTTAAGATACAAGTGTTGTAATACGGTGAAGGAGATGCATATACATATATGGAGACAAACTCGGGAGGACCTAGCTGAGGATCCCTGCTGAGGACCCCAGCTGAGGACCCCTGCAGGAGGTCGAAATATAAACATCAATTAATCTTCTGAGTTTGTTTCCATGTTGATTATTCAACAGTGACAAGTGTTCATTACACTTTAGTTATTCATAAACATACATATATAGATACATCTGCACATACTTCTTCTTTTTCTTCCTCTCTTGGTCCCGTCCCTGTCCCCCTGGCCTATATATACTGGCTCCCTCACTCTGTTGTGTTAGTGTGACTTTGTAAATGGTCCAATTCCGACCGTAACGTAGTTGTAAAATATTCTCTCCTGTTATTTGTTTCAGTCACGGTATTGTGCATTTCTGTTCTTCATACATATATAGGTGTAAATATTTGTACGCAGGATCTTCATATACAGTTAGGACATCTCTGGGCTGTTAGAACTAGCAAATTTAGGAAGTACACTTAGGATATCCTGTAGCACCTCTTAGATGAAGTGCTTACACAGTTTCAAGTACTCCATCCCACCAGACCTCAATTATGTAGTGATAAAGGTCGTGTCTCTCTTCTCTTTCACAGAGTTTACATGTAGGATACAGTTGGAGAGACTCACCTGTGGTAATGGCATTCACCTGTCACGGGTGATGGTGTCCCTACCTGATACTGGCACTCACTGTCTCACATAATCTAGTGGACATTTTATGTTGATAAGGATGTCCACGTTGCCTGATAAGAGGAAAAGAGGAGACATGATAACCACATTTAAAGTCATAAAAGGAGACTAAAGAAGAGATAAATTGGATTTGTTAGTAGCCACAACAATGATAAGAGGCCACAGTTGTGACCCGAGGTAAACATCGTAGCAGAAGCGATAATAGAAAAATGTTTTCAGGCTGATTGATAATAGAATGATTTAAAAGCTTTAAAAAATACTAATTCCATTGAAAATTTAAAAAAAAGGAATTTTGATGAACAAATTATTAAAGACAGAATACCACGAGCATAACACTATTGCTGTAGGTAATTGAACACACACACACACACACACACACACACACAGAGTAGTCAGGAAGTGGAATAGTCTAGCGAACGATATAGTGGAGGCGGGAACCATACATAGTTTTAAGACAAGGTATGATAAAGCTCATGGAGCAGGGAGAGCAGAGACCCAGTAGCGGACAGCGAAGAGGTGGGGCCAGGAGGTGAGTCTCGACCCCTGCAACCACAATTAGGTGAGCGCGCGCGCGCGCGCTCACACACACACATACATAGCTTTAAGGAGAGGTATGATAAAGCTCATGGAGCAGGGAGCGTGACCCAGTAGCGGCCAGTGAAGAGGCGGGGCCAGGAGCTATGAATCGACCCCTGCAACCACAACTAGGTGAGTACACACACAGTACCACACAAGAAACTGGTAGAACAGCTAGAGGAGCAGGCAGGAACAACAGAGGGAAAAGTATTGCAGTAGATCAGGGAATACCTGACAGGAAGTAAACAAAGGGTGTTGTTACGAGACGAGGTGTCAGTGCAGGTGTCGAGTGGTGTTCCACAAGGATCAGTCTTTGGTCCGGTGCTGTTTCTAGTATATATGAATGACATGACAGAAGGAATAGATTTAGGTGTCCCTGTTCGCAGACGATGTGAAGCTAATGAGGAGAATAAAAGTGGGCGAGGACCAGGTAAGCCTACATGGAGATCTGGACAGGCTCCAAACCTGGTCCGACAAATGGCTCCTGGAGTTAAACCCCAGCAAGTGCAAAGTCATGAAGTTGGGAAAGGACAAAGAAGACCACAGACGGAGTACAGCCTAGGTCAAAGGCTGAAAAAACTCACTCAAAGAAAAGGATCTCGGGGTGAGTATAACACCGAGCACATCTCCTGAGGCGCACATCAACCAAATAACTGCTGCAGCATATGGGCGCCTAGCAAACCTGAGAATAACATTCCGACATCTCAACAAGGAATCAGGCCTATATTGGAGTATGCAACACCAGTTTGGATCCCACACCTAGCCAAGCATGTAAGGAAATTAGAGAAAGTGCAAAGGTTTGCAACAAGACCTAAGGGGGCATGTCCTACGAGGAGAGGTTAAGGAAAATCGACCTGACGACACTGGAGGACAGGAGAGATAGGGAAGACATGATAACGACATATAAAATACTGAGAGGAATTGACAAGGTGGACAGAGACAGGATGTTCCAGAGATGGGACACAGCAACAAGGGGTCACAGTTGGAAGTTGAAGACAGATGAACCACAGGGATGTTAGGAAGTATTTCTTCAGTCACAGAGTTGTCAGGAAGTGGAATAGTCTGGGAAGTGATGTAGTGGAGGCAGGATCCATACATAGCTTTAAGAAGAGGTATAATAAAGCTCATGGAGCGTGTAGAGTGACCGAGTAGCGGCCAGTGAAGAGGCGGGGCCAAGAGCTGTGACTCGACCCCTGTAACCACAACTAGGTGAGTATACACACACATACACACACACAAAAGGCCATGTGTCTCTTTGATAAGAGCCTTTGACAGATGATAGCTAACACATCTAAACAAACACATCATTATGTACCGGACATCATACACACAACAGGGAAAAATGTGAAATAACTTTTCTATGGTGTGGATACATACAAAGCAATGAAACCGTGGAGTCTGCCTGAGGGATCTAAAACTCTGAACCACTAGCTAAGATCTACACTATGTAGATAAGGGATCATTGGCAGAGAGCTGGAAGAGTTATACTAAAGACCAGTATCAGGCACTGTATCTAGGGCGTAGCTCTTCCCTCTTGAATATAATATAGAGCAGAATGACTGACATGTGTACTATGTAATATAATGGAGAAGATAATCAAGAGACTGGTGGAGAACATGCAGAGTAATGGTTTCATAAACATTATCCAGCATGTACTAAGAGATAGCAAATCTTGTCTTACAAACCTGCTGGAGTTGTGTGATAAATAAAGCAGGAGAGTCAGGGATGGGTGGACTGCAGGAAGGTATTTGATAGTGTACCTCATAAGAGGGTGAAACAGAAGCTTCAAGTTGGTAGAGTAACAGGAATTGCACTACAGTTGATCAGAGGTGCTTAGTGTAGATAACTAGTTGATCAGAGATACTTAGTGTAGATAACTAGTTGATCAGAGATACTTAGTGTAGATAACTAGTTGATCAGAGATACTTAGTGTAGATAACTAGTTGATCAGAGATACTTAGTGTAGATAACTAGTTGATCAGAGATACTTAGTGTAGATAACTAGTTGATCAGAGATACTTAGTGTAGATAACTAGTTGATCAGAGATACTTAGTGTAGATAACTAGTTGATCAGAGATACTTAGTGTAGATAACTAGTTGATCAGAGATACTTAGTGTAGATAACTAGTTGATCAGAGATACTTAGTGTAGATAACTAGTTGATCAGAGATACTTAGTGTAGATAACTAGTTGATCAGAGATACTTAGTGTAGATAACTAGTTGATCAGAGATACTTAGTGTAGATAACTAGTTGATCAGAGATACTTAGTGTAGATAACTAGTTGATCAGAGATACTTAGTGTAGATAACTAGTTGATCAGAGATACTTAGTGTAGATAACTAGTTCAGAGAACAGACTGGTTGATGAATCTACAGATTGTTGTCAGATACTTGTGCAAAAACTTGTCAGAGATACTTGTAGAACAGTTGACAGTACTTATCTGTTGTCAGTTTGTGAGAAACTGTTGTCAAGATCAGAGATAACTAGTTGATCAGAATAGTGTAGATAACTAGTTGATCAGAATCTTATGAATAACTAGTTGATCAGAATATTATTAGATAACTAGTTGATCAAGATACTTAGTGTAGATAACTAGTTGATCAGAGATACTATGTAGATAACTTTGATCAGAATTGTGTAGATAACTAGTTGTCAGAGATCTTAGTGTAGATAACTAGTTGATCAGAGATACTATTAGATAACTAGTGATCAGAGATATAGTGTAGATAACTAGTTGATAGAGATACTTAGTGTAGATAACTAGTTGATCAGAGATACTTAGTGTAGATAACTAGTTGATCAGAATACTTAGTGTAGATAACTAGTTGATCAGAGATTTAGTGTAGATAACTAGTTGATCAGAATACTTAGTGTAGATAACTAGTTGATCAGAGATACTATGTAGATAATAGTTGATCAGAGATATAGTGTAGATAACTAGTTGATCAGAATACTTAGTGTAGATAACTAGTTGATCAGAGATACTTAGTGTAGATAACTAGTTGATCAGAGATACTAGTGTAGATAACTAGTTGATCAGGATCTTAGTGTGATAACTAGTTGATCAAGATACTTATGTGATAACTAGTTATCAGGATCTTAGTGTAGATAACTGTTGATCAGAGATACTAGTGTAGATAACTAGTTGATCAGAGATACTAGTGGATAACTAGTTGATCAGATACTTAGTGTAGATAACTAGTTCAGAGAACAGACTGGTTGATGAATTACACTTGTGCAATACTTGTGCAATACTTGTGCAACACTTGTGCAACACTTGGGTACCTTTATTGTGGCAATGTTTCTCCAGCCAGCTGCTTCCTCAGTCTAAGACAGAGAACAATAGTTGATGAAGTGAACATATCGACTTCAGGTTTAGGGACTGATTACCCCAAACTCATTCTGATCTTCAGCCATTCTTTTCCGTATTGAACTGAGGAATCTACTAGTTGACGAAACATTTCCACAAAAAAATACCCAAGTATTACACAAGTGTCTAATTTATCAAAGTGTACCTAATGGAAAGTACATAAAGAGAAATCCAAGAAGAATCAGGATGGGCAACTGTAACAACTGGGGTTCCGTAAGGATCAGCATCAGATGTAAAATTAATGAAAACCTTACTAGGACAAGGATAGTTACAAATGCATCTGGATAAACTACAAGATTGGTCAGACAAGTCACTAGTTGAATTCATTTTGGGAAGGAACAAGAATAGGAACGTAGTATAGACTCCGGGACCAGAGGCTGCTGACCTCACTCATGGACAAAGATCTTGGGGTGAGCATAGTGCACAACATGTTGCCAGTGTCTCACGCTAAACCAATAACTTCTGCAATGAACGTTCTTTGGCAAATTTAAGAGTAGCCCGCGGGAATCTCGAGTCATTCAGGGACCTTTACACGTGTATCAAGTTCGTCTTAGAGTTCGCAGCACCAGTTTGGAGCTCACACCTAATAAAGAATGCTAAGAAACGGGAGGTGTAAAGGTACTCAACAAGACTAGTTGAAGAACTAATGAGACTGTGCAATGAAGAGATGCTGAAGGAATGGAACCTGACACACCAGGGATGACGCGACACACCAGGGATGACGCGACACACCAGGGATGACGCGACACACCAGGGATGACGCGACACAAGGGATGACGCGACAGCCAGGGATGACGCGACACACCAGGGATGACGCGACACGCCAGGGCATGACGCGACACGCCAGGCATGACGCGACACGCCAGGCATGACGCGACACGCCAGGGATGACGCGACACGCCAGGGATGACGCGACACGCCAGGGATGACGCGACACGCCAGGGATGACGCGACACGCCAGGGATGACGCGACACGCCAGGGATGACGCGACACGCCAGGCATGACGCGACACGCCAGGATGACGCGACACGCCAGGATGACGCGACACGCCAGGATGACGCGACACGCCAGGGATGACGCGACACGCCAGGGATGACGCGACACGCCAGGGATGACGCGACACGCCAGGGATGACGCGACACGCCAGGGATGACGCGACACGCCAGGGATGACGCGACACGCCAGGGATGACGCGACACGCCAGGGATGACGCGACACGCCAGGGATGACGCGACACGCCAGGGATGACGCGACACGCCAGGATGACGCGGCACGCCAGGATGACGCGGCACGCCAGGGATGACGCGGCACGCCAGGATGACGCGGCACGCCAGGGATGACGCGACACGCCAGGGATGACGCGCACGCCAGGGATGACGCGACACGCCAGGGATGACGCGACACGCCAGGGATGACGCGACACGCCAGGGATGACGCGACACGCCAGGGATGACGCGACACGCCAGGGATGACGCGACACGCGGCTAAGAGGTAGTAAATCCGACAAGAGGCAGGGCCAGGAGTTGAGACTCGACCCTTGCAACTACAGATAGGCAAGTACACACACACACACACACACACACACACAGGTAAACACATAGCTGCTTTAACTAGTGTTTAGGGCAAGAAGGATGTAACGTTGGTGCTAAAGCTGGAGTTTCTATAACCAACACAAGAATGACAACCTTATGAAGGCTGGATGGTGGCTCCGCCCTTGTTGCAGCGGAACACTCTCTGCCCTCCCCAAAAATGTTGTCCTAGAAAAAAAAACATGCAAGGAAATGTTTGTTAGTTGTTTGTGTGTGTGTGTTTGTATGTTCTTACCTGTTTGTGGTTGCAGGGGTCGTCACAGCTCTTGGCCCCGCCTCTTCGCTGGTCGTGTGTGTACTCGCCTAGTTGTGGTTGCAGGGGTCGTCACAGCTCTTGGCCCCGCCTCTTCGCTGGTCGTGTGTGTACTCGCCTAGTTGTGGTTGCAGGGGTCGAGTCATCAGCTCCTGGTCTGGCCTCTCAATATACCACCTGCCAGATTCACTTATCCTGGCCTCTGGGGGGGGGGTGGCTCTATCGTACCTATTCATAAAACTATGGAGTCTGCCTCCGCCACTTCATCGAGGTCATTCCACTTCCCGATCACCCTGAGACTAAAGAAATTCTTCCTGACAACCCTGTGACTCATCTGTGTAATTTCCATTTGTGCCCCGAGTACCTGTTTTCCTCTCAACAGCCTGTTTCTATTTGTCGTATTCTGTATGTTTCTATTTGTCATATTCTGTATGTTTCTATTTGTAGTATTCTGTACGTTTCTATTTGTCGTATTCTGTATGTTTCTATTTGTTTCTATTTGTCGTATTCTGTATGTTTCTATTTGTTTCTATTTGTCGTATTCTGTATGTTATCGCTTGTTTGTGTCCGGCGGAGTTTAAAAAGATGAGAGAGATAATCAAACATTAAGGGCACAACTTCACAGTGGGCTCAGTTAATACTGGGGCATCCAAAGTAGTAGGTGGTGATATACTTCCCGTCACCTAACAATAGGACACCGTGACAGGAAGACAAGAAAGTCGTTAACATGTTGACTGAAGCAACTAGGAGTGCTCATTTGACCACGACAATGTTGTTTATCGTGGGTGATTTCAACCACAAAGAAATAGATAGGGAGAACAGGGACGTACCTATGGGATCGGTAACGTGGAGGGCTAAGCTGATGGAGGTGAGAGAGAGAGAGAGAGATGTGCCGTGAAGGCTGGACCAAGTGTTTACCGCAGATACGACTGACATAGGAGAAATAGAGTAAAAGATTGGCAAGTAGAGGGTGTGAGAAGCCAGACTTTAGAAGAGAGGAATGTTACATGAATGGACGAATTCTTGAATGCAGTGCAGTGGGGAAGGGAACTGGATAAAATGTCAGTGGACATAATGGAGTATGTAGTTGGGAAGTGCCGGGAGGCAAAGGATAACTTCATACTTAGATGAAGAATGGTAAATATAAAAGACAAAGAAAGCCTTTGATGCAGCCAAAGATGCAGAGACAAAAAAGAGAAGCATAAGAACATGGAAAAATTATAAGAAGCAAAGGATGGATGAGAACAGCGAATTGAGCAGATTATTCAGAAATTAAAATACAAGAGTGAGGAGAGAGGCTGAGTAACAATTTAAGAATGACAAGGATAAGTCTGAACCCAAACTGCTTCACCGCAACATCAAGGATAAGTCTGAACCCAAACTGCTTCACCGCAACATCAAGGACAAGTCTGAACCCAAACTGCTTCACCGCAACATCAAGGACAAGTCTGAACCCAAACTGCTTCACCCCAACATCAAGGATAAGTCTGAACCCAAACTGCTTCACCCCAACATCAAGGACAAGTCTGAACCCAAACTGCTTCACCGCAACATCAAGGACAAGTCTGAACCCAAACTGCTTCACCGCAACATCAAGGACAAGTCTGAACCCAAACTGCTTCACCGCAACATCAAGGACAAGTCTGAACCCAAACTGCTTCACCGCAACATCAAGGACAAGTCTGAACCCAAACTGCTTCACCGCAACATCAAGGACAAGTCTGAACCCAAACTGCTTCACCGCAACATCAAGGACAAGTCTGAACCAAAGAAAAACAACAGTAAAAGACTAGGTAATTCAATTAAAGAAGAAAATAGTGATCGGAAAATGAAGAAATCCGTGAAGTGCCAAATAAGCAGTTGAAAGGGGTCTTGCCAGTGGTAGCAGGAACAGTGCCAGAGTGCCTAGGAAGAAGAGTACACCAGCAGGTACTGGACACCAAACACACAACAGGGGAAGATGAAATAAAAAGCTTTTGATGGATCTGAATACATCAAGAATGGTAGGTCCTGACAGTCTGTCAGCGCGGACTCTGCGAGGAAGCAGAAGCGCTGTCCGAACCACTAGTTATGATCTACAAGTCAATGAACATTGGATAGTCGCCAGAGATCTGGAGGACAGCTAACATTGTACCTATATTATAGAAAGGAGATAGGCAGGAAACATTAAATACAGGTCAGTTTTACTGACTTGTATACCATGCAAGGGAATGGAGAAGATAGAAGAGGTGAGTTCATAAGCAAAAAGCCACAAGAGTTCAGAGATGGCAGGTCTTTTCTAATCTTTTGGAATTCTATGACTAAGTAATAGAACTGAGAGAGAGAGAGAGAGAGAGAGAGAGAGAGAGAGTTAGGTGGATTTCATTTTCTAAGATTGCAAGAAGGTATTTGATACTGTACTCCACATGAGACTGGCAAAAACAAGTGGGGTACTACAAGGCTCGGTATTAGGACCATAACTTTCTAATTATGTGAACGACCTATCCGATGGAATTGTCAGACGAGTGTCTGTTCGCTGATGTAAAACCAATGAGAAGAATACTTGTACAAACAGGTGAGGACGGGTAAAGGCTGCAAATTAACTTGAACAAACTGCAGGGTTAGTCAGATAAGTGGCTGCTTGAATTCAACCCCAGCAAATGCAAGGTTATGAAGATTGGAGAAGGGGCCAGAAGACCGGACACTGGGACTCTGGGGACAGAGGCTGTAAACTTCATCCGGAGAGAAGAACCTGGGTGTAAGCATAGTGCCTAGTATATCTCCAGAGGTTCACATCAAGCGAATAACTTATGCAGCCACTGCTTGCCTGGCAACTTTGAGAGTGGCCTTCAGGAATCTCAACAAAGAGTCATTCTGTGTGCTTTATGCAGCATGTGTCAGACTCATCTTGGAGTACACAGCACCAGTATGAAACCCACACCTGAGGAAGCATATTAAGACACTGAAGTAAGTGCAGAGGTTTGCAACAAGACTAGTTCCAGAGCTAAGGCGTATGAATTATGAGAAGAGGCTAAAGGAAATGATTCCAAAGACTCTGGATGGCAGAAGGACCAGGGAAGACAACAAAATACTCGGGAAAATTGATAGGGCAGATAGGGGCAGTCTGTTTGAGAGGCGGGAAACGGGTACTCGGGAGCACTAATAGAAATTACATAGATGAGTCACAGGGATATCAGGAAGTATTTCTTTAGTCTCAGGCTGATAGGTACGATAGGGCCCCTGAGGGTAGGAGTGGATCTGGCATGCAGCAAGTTGAGAGGCGGGGCCAGGAGCTAAGAGTCGACCCCTGCAACCACATATAGGCGAGTGTACACAAACAGACCTGTGTGTGTACACTCAGTGGCCACTTTATTAGGCACACCTTTACACCTGCTTGTTAATGTCAATATGTAATCAGCCAATCACGTAGCAGCATTTCAGTGCCTAAAAGCATGCAGACTCGATCAAGAGATTGTTGTTGTTCAGAGCAAACATCAAACTGGGAAAGAAATGTGATCTGAGTGACTCTGAAGGTGGAATGATTGTAGGTGCCAGACCAGGTGGTTTGAATGTCTCAGAAACTACTGATCTCCTGGGATTTCCACACACAATCTAGAGTTTGCAAAGAAGAATGGTGTGAAAAGCAACACATCCAGTGAGAGGCAGTTTTAAACGGATCAATTTTACAGGCTAAGAGTTGTTATCCTACCTCAGCTCATTGCCAAGTCCAACCCTAAGGTACGGTACCACTTCCCCAGGATGCCACAACAGTTGGCTAACACCCAGGTACCTACTTACTGTTAGATGAACAGGGGCAGCAGGTCCAAGGAAACATGCCCAACCAAACCATACCACTGGCGGGGATAGAACCCGCGGTCAGAGTCATAAAGCTCCAGACCGACGCGCTTTACTTATTCACTACACTTATTCATCACTGTTGTTGTAGTTGTTGTTTTTCTGACTGCAGATGAATGTGAGCTGTGTCGGGAAGAGGAAGAGCTCCTGGCTTATCCACATCCTCCCTACACGCTCTCACCTATCTACTTGCTGACACACTTAACAGTGCTTAACCTGATTCAGAAACATATTATCTCTGTATTCGACAGAAGGCTGCCCTCTCCCCCCCCCCCCCGAGCAGGCGAAACGTTCCGACACTAAATATACCCAACTGTGACATATACTTTACCTTCATTCCATGATCGGAGTACACGAGACAACTCAGCATTTTTTAAATGCCAGTTTTATGTTTTTGTTCAGTGATGCCACACAAGTGTTTCTGACACTGTGAGTGGCACTTGCATGAAGGTAGTAAGAGGAACATAGAGAGGCTCACTCACGTCTCTCACCTAAGCTTAACCTTAAAGAGCAACTTGTACACTCCTGGTGTTGTACCTCTGGTGTTTTCTTCGTCAGGAAAATAGCAAAAGTCTCGTAACGTCGTTCTTTCTCAAATAATGACCTGTTGTTATTAAGCCACCAGTGTATCATGGTGTATGTCCATCAACACTTGTATAGTGTTGTACACTTGTATAGTGTTGATGATAGTGTATCATGGTGAATGTCTATCATCAACACTTGTACAGTGTTAGAAGTGTATATACAAAAGCCTATAATGTGTTCTTTGTTACAATGTACACTGTTGTTACCGTTAATTAGGGGTTTTACTCTGACTTCCCCTAATTAATCACACTGCAGTCCAGCTAGACTCCAGCCGTCTCAGGTCTGAACAGGTGAGCTTTACCCTACAATAGGGCTGTTATACTACTAAGCATACTGGTTACCAATCTGATGTCTCTGATGACACCTGGCGCCTGGTCCATTATCCAGGCCGTAATTACCCAGTAAGCTCAGTTTCTGGAGGGAAACTCAGGCCTCGTGCCTGCCCCACGAGGTCAACGCCATGACTAACTCTAGTGACTCCTGATCTGAACCTCGTATAATTCTGATCCCGACCTACCTTGAACGGGATTGTGGACTGCAATCTGTACTGGACGAGGTTGTAAGCTGACCTGATAGTAGCTGTTCTGAGGGAGGGTCAGGCGTGACCAAGAACATTTAAGGTCACAAGGTCACGTTCTCTTCACTACTGTGAATCCGGCGTAATTCCAAGGATCCACTAATCACTGAGCCTTCAGTAGTCTAACAATGCAACCTTTAATTAGGTTATAACGCAGGGAGTCTTGGACACGTCCTATATTGTCCATAGTTGCTCTGAAACTGCTCCTCTCTGGCCTTCAAACGTATTCCTGCTGGCTGCCGCAGCTAGGCATGGTTGCCAGAGTTAAAAAAAAAAAATAGTGTTTTAAACATGTGAGAATGTCAATTACCTATGACATTCATAAACTGGGTCAGGGTCTCGTAGCTACAAGTCATTGGCGACTGGGATGTGTCAAAAGAATTTAATATTGAGTTCACCCTCTCCAGAGAGAGAGGGGAGAATCTTGAGGCAGCCCTCTCCCCTTTTCCCCTAGAGTGGGTTCTGTCATTAGGACACTTGGTTCACTCCCCCTCCTTCGTAGAATGGTATACCTGGAGTGTACCTGAAGAGGGTTTCGGGGGTCAACGCCCCCGCAGCCGCACTCGTCTAGGTATCTATTGTCAGTTTGCAAGAAATGCTCTGCCTAACCATGAGGTTTGTGCATGCACAGTCAGATATCAGCCATCTCTCTATATTGTATCGTGTGGAAATAAATCTTTCACTAATCGTCAGTTTTATAATTGTTCAGCTGTCACCACTACTGTTAATTGCTCTCTAATTGGGCTCAACCACTGCTGTCTTGGCAGTATTTTAATGCTAGTTGTGCCAACATGTTAAATTGGAATTCTTGATTAACAACTAATGTGCTTATTAACGCAGGATGGCAGTGGTAAATTACTGCAGTGATTTTGTATATAATGACTGATTATTGGATAGCATTTATTACTTGTAACTTGTTCTTTACACTTCGAAGATCAACCTGGAGGTTTATCGTGACCCCCAGGGCGAGTCTGGTAAATCCTTGACCACCGGGGTGAGTCTGGTAAAGGCTTGACCACCGGGGTGAGTCTGGTAAAGGCTTGACCACCGGGGTGAGTCTGGTAAAGGCTTGACCACCGGGGTGAGTCTGGTAAAGGCTTGACCACCGGAGTGAGTCTGGTAAAGGCTTGACCACCGGGGTGAGTCTGGTAAAGGCTTGACCACCGGAGTGAGTCTGGTAAAGGCTTGACCACCGGGGTGAGTCTGGTAAAGGCTTGACCACCGGGGTGAGTCTGGTAAAGGCTTGACCACCGGGGTGAGTCTGGTAAAGGCTTGACCACCGGGTGAGTCTGGTAAAGGCTTGACCACCGGGGTGAGTCTGGTAAAGGCTTGACCACCGGAATGAGTCTGGTAAAGGCTTGACCACCGGGGTGAGTCTGGTAAAGGCTTGACCCCCAGGGTGAGTCTGGTAAAGGCTTGACCACCGGGGTGAGTCTGGTAAAGGCTTGACCACCGTGGTGAGTCTGGTAAAGGCTTGACCCCCAGGGCGAGTCTGGTGGCTCCTTGACCCCCAGGGTGATTCTCTCGTGAATACTTTATCATTTTATTAAGCAATAAAGGTCTCCTCCTCTCCCCCTCCTTCTTAAACACTGTACTGCATTGTGCACTTATTGATTAATATAGAGATATAATAACCAGTGTGATGTGTCAAGGTATATTGTAAGTGAAAATAAGACATCAGACGTATTAAGCAAATATCCTAAATTTCCTTACAACTGATAAGTCAGTTGTAGATATAAATCTAGATAAGAAAAAAGGCACAATACCGTGACTGGACCATTTACAAAGTCGGACCGAAAAGTCGTTGTAAGTTCCTCTTTTCTATGTGCGGGTTGTATGTGTATAAATCTAGATTTATTCCAGTTAACCTTTTTGGAGCCTAGTTCTTGGGCCTTTTGTGCATCCATATGTTGTTGCACTACCGTCCACAGGATGGATATGGAGTGCACAGTAAACCAGCCACTCCAGGGGCAAAATCTAATCTAATCAAAGACCTTCAGTCGTATAAAGATGCATTTCTAACAACTGCCACTCATAGTCACCAGCTTTGTTGTTTGTGACAGGTCAGGACCCTGTGTCATAACACCTGCCACCGGGGTGATGACCCGGTGGCAGGTGTTATGATACAGGAATGAAGAGACACATGGGGGGTAATCGTTGTGTTGAAAATCATTTTGTTCTCTATTTCAATACCAGTGATTAAACGATTTTGTTGGCAGGAATAATTAGTGTGACACTAGTGACTGTGACCTGTTGTTGATGGTGCTGTGTCATTGGTGGTGCTGTGTCATTGGTGGTGCTGTGTTATTGGTGGTGCTGTGTTATTGGTGGTGCTGTGTTATTGGTGGTGCTGTGTTATTGGTGGTGCTGTGTTATTGGTGGTGCTGTGTTATTGGTGGTGCTGTGTTATTGATGGTGCTGTGTTATTGATGGTGCTGTGTTATTGGTGGTGCTGTGTTGTTGATGGTGCTGTGTCATTGGTGGTGCTGTGTCATTGGTGGTGCTGTGTTATTGGTGGTGCTGTTATTGGTGGTGCTGTGTTATTGGTGGTGCTGTGTTATTGGTGGTGCTGTGTTATTGGTGGTGCTGTGTTATTGGTGGTGCTGTGTTATTGGTGGTGCTGTGTTATTGATGGTGCTGTGTTATTGATGGTGCTGTGTTATTGGTGGTGCTGTGTTGTTGATGGCGCTGTGTTATTGGTGGTGCTGTTATTGATGGTGCTGTTATTGATGGTGCTGTGTTATTGGTGGTGCTGTGTTGTTGATGGCGCTGTGTTATTGATGGTGCTGTGTTATTGATGGTGCTGTTATTGATGGTGCTGTGTTATTGGTGGCGCTGTGTTATTGATGGTGCTGTTATTGGTGGTGCTGTGTTGTTGATGGCGCTGTGTTATTGGTGGTGCTGTGTTATTGATGGTGCTGTGTTGTTGATGGTGCTGTGTTGTTGATGGCGCTGTGTTACTGATGGTGCTGTGTTATTGATGGAGCTGTGTTATTGGTGGTGCTGTGTTGATGGCGCTGTGTTATTGGTGGTGCTGTGTTTGCTGTGTTATTGGTGGTGCTGTGTTATTGGTGGTGTTGTGTTATTGGTGGTGCTGTGTTGTTGATGGTGCTGTGTTGTTGATGGTGCTGTGTTGTTGATGGTGCTGTGTTGTTGATGGTGCTGTAATGTTGGTGCTGTGTTGTTGTTGGTGCTGTGTTGATGATGGTGCTGTGTTGATGATGGTGCTGTGTTGTTGATGGCGCTGTGTTGTTGATGGCGCTGTGTTGTTGATGGTGCTGTGTTGTTGATGGTGCTGTAATGTTGGTGCTGTGTTGTTGTTGGTGCTGTGTTGTTGTTGGTGCTGTGTTGTTGTTGGTGCTGTGTTGTTGTTGGTGCTGTGTTGATGATGGTGCTGTGTTATTGGTGGTGCTGTGTTATTGGTGGTGCTGTTACTAATAGTGCTGTGTTATTGATGGTGCTGTGTTATTGGTGGTGCTGTTACTAATAGTGCTGTGTTATTGATGGTGCTGTGTTATTGATGGTGCTGTGTTATTGATGGTGCTGTGTTATTGGTGCTGTTATTGGTGGGGCTGTTACTAATAGTGCTGTGTTGTTGATAGTGCTGTGTTGTTGATGGTGCTGTGTTGTTGATGGTGCTGTGTTGATGGCGGTGCTGTGTTGATGGCGGTGTTATTCATGGTGCTGTATGGTGGTGCTGTTGTTGATGGCGCTGTGTTATTGATGGTTCTGTGCTATTGGTGGTGCTGTGTTGTTGATGGCGCTGTGTTATTGGTGGTGCTGTGTTATTGGTGGTGCTGTGTTATTGGTGATGCTGTGTTGTTGATGGTGCTGTATTATTGGTGGTGCTGTGTTGTTGATGGTGCTGTATTGGTGATGGTGCTGTATTGTTGATGCTGTGTTGTTGATGCTGTGTTGTTGATGGTGCTGTGTTTTTGATGGTGCTGTGTTTTTGATGGTGCTGTATTATTGATGGTGCTGTGTTATTGATGGTGCTGTGTTATTGGAGGTGCTGTGTTGTTGATGGCGCTGTTATTGATGGTGCTGTGTTGTTGATGGTGCTGTGTTGTTGATGGTGCTGTGTTGTTGATGGTGCCGTGTTGTTGATGGTGCCGTGTTGTTGATGGTGCCGTGTTGTTGATGGTGCCGTGTTGTTGATGGTGCCGTGTTGTTGATGGTGCCGTGTTGTTGATGGTGCCGTGTTGTTGATGGTGCCGTGTTGTTGATGGTGCCGTGTTGTTGATGGTGCCGTGTTGTTGATGGTGCCGTGTTGTTGATGGTGCCGTGTTGTTGATGGTGCCGTGTTGTTGATGGTGCCGTGTTGTTGATGGTGCCGTGTTGTTGATGGTGCCGTGTTGTTGATGGTGCCGTGTTGGGATGGTGCCGTGTTGTTGATGGTGCCGTGTTATTGGTGGTGCCGTGTTGTTGATGGTGCCGTGTTGTTGATGGTGCCGTGTTGTTGATGGTGCTGTTGTTTTTGACGGTGCTATTGCTTCTATTTGATTATAATAATAATAATAATAATATTGTTGGGGGTGTTGGTGATGGTGTTGATGGTGTTGATGTTGTTGATGTTGTTGATGGTGCTGTTGTAGTTGGTGCTGTTGTTGTTGATGGTGCTGTGTTGATTTATTTTGATAATGTTGTGTTGGGGATGATACTGTGTTGATGTTGCTGTGATGATGGTGTTGATGGTGTTGTGATGGTATAGTTGGTAATTGTGCTGTGATGGTAGTGTGTTAGTGATAGTTCTGTGCTAGTGATGGTGCTGTGCTAGTGATGGTGCTGTGCTAGTGATGGTGCTGTGCTAGTGATGGTGCTGTGCTAGTGATGGTGCTGTGCTAGTGATGGTGCTGTGCTAGTGATGGTGCTGTGCTAGTGATGGTGCTGTGCTAGTGATGGTTATTGTACTAGTGATGGTTATTGTACTAGTGATGGTGCTGTGCTAGTGATGGTGCTGTGCTAGTGATGGTGCTGTGCTAGTGATGGTTATTGTACTAGTGATGGTTATTGTACTAGTGATGGTGCTGTGCTAGTGATGGTGCTGTGCTAGTGATGGTGCTGTGATGGTGCTGTGCTAGTGATGGTGCTGTGCTAGTGATGGTGCTGTGCTAGTGATGGTGCTGTGCTAGTGATGGTGCTGTGCTAGTGAAGGTGCTGTGCTAGTGAAGGTGCTGTGCTAGTGATGGTGCTGTGCTAGTGAAGGTACTGTGCTAGTGAAGGTGCTGTGCTAGTGATGGTGCTGTGCTAGTGATGGTGTTGTGCTAGTGAAGGTGCTGTGCTAGTGAAGGTGCTGTGCAAATACTAATGTTATGTCTATGTGATGACGTTGTTGCTGTTGATGCTGTATTAATAATCGTCTCGGTGTTGTAGTGATAATGGTGCTGGTGTTTGTATTGTGATGATAATGGTGCTGGTGTTTGTGTTATGGTGATAATGGTGGTGGTGTTTGTGTTATGGTGATAATGGTGGTGGTGTTTGTGTTATGGTGATAATGGTGGTGGTGTTTGTGTTATGGTGATAATGGTGGTGGTGTTTGTGTTATGGTGATAATGGTGGTGGTGTTTGTGTTATGGTGATAATGGTGCACATGTTGTTGCTAGGCTAAGAGGCATCATGAGAAGCAGCTACCAATTTACATGTGTAAATTGAAGGTAAGTGATGATAGCCGGAGCTGCCAGCCTCTCAACACCTTAACGTAGACCTGCAATAAGGTCTATTTTCACAATGTAAACAAATCATCTAAATAGCGAGGCGACACCCCACTGAGTCTTGTCACATACGTCATTATTCTCACGCTAAAAACTCCATGAATTTTATTATCATAATATTCAAAACAACCTTCTTCTTCGTTTTATATATATTTGAATCTATATTTATTCACTTTGATTGTTTTTTGCAGATTAAAGCCTGAAAATGAGCATTTTTCTGGGCAGATGTTGGGATGGCCCGGGGCCAGTGTGGTCTTCCTAGACCTTCTCTGACGTACAATTAAATCATTTGTTCCCTCGCTTATGTGGCTTCATGTATGGCAGCCTGTATATCATGCCGTCTGCCACCCTCATACTGTACACTGATAACTACCATACCACCTTCCTCACACTGTACACTGATGACTACCTGGAGTTTACCTGGAGAGAGTTCCAGGGGGTCAACGCCCCTGCGGCCCGGTCTGTGACCAGGCCTCATGTTGGATAAGAACCTGATCAACCAGGCTGTTACTGCTGGCCGCACGCAGTCCAACGTACGAACCACAGCCTGGCTGGTCAGGCACCCACTATAGGTGCCTGTCCAGTGCCTGTTTGAAGACAGCCAGGGGTCTATTGGTAATCCCCCTTATGTATGCTGGGAAGCAGTTGAACAGTCTTGGGCCCCTGACACTTATTGTGTTGTCTCTCAACGTGTTAGTGGCACCCCTGCTCTTCATTGGGGGGATGTTACATCGTCTGCCGAGTCTTTTGCTTTCGTAGGGAGTGATTCTCGTGTGCAAGTTTGGTACTAATCCCTCTAGGATTTTCCAAGTGTATATAATAATGTATCTCTCCCGCCTGCGTTCCATACCACCTTATACTGTACACTGATAACTACCATACCATCTTATACTGTACACTGATAACTACCATACCACCTTCCTTACACTGTACACTGATAACTACCATACCACCTTCCTTATACTGTACACTGATAACTACCATACCACCTTCCTTACACTGTGCACTGATAACTACCATACCACCTTCCTCACACTGTACACTGATAACTACCATACCACCTTCCTCACACTGTACACTGATAACTACCATACCACCTTCCTCACACTGTACACTGATAACTACCATACCACCTTCCTCACACTGTGCACTGATAACTACCATACCACCTTCCTCACACTGTACACTGATAACTACCATACCACCTTCCTCACACTGTACACTGATAACTACCATACCACCTTCCTCACACTGTACACTGATAACTACCATACCACCTTTCTCACACTGTACACTGATAACTACCATACCACCTTATAATGTACACTGATAACTACCATACCACCTTCCTAACTGTACACTGATAACTACCATACCACCTTCCTCATACTGTACACTGATAACTACCATACCACCTTCCATATAATGTACACTGATAACTACCATACCACCTTCCTATAATGTACACTGATAACTACCATACCACCTTCCTAAACTGTACACTGATAACTACCATACCACCTTCCTTATACTGTACACTGATAACTACCATACCACCTTCCTTATACTGTACACTGATAACTACCATACCACCTTCCTTATACTGTACACTGATAACTACCATACCACCTTCCTTACACTGTACACTGATAACTACCATACCACCTTCCTTATAATGTACACTGATAACTACCATACCACCTTCCTTACACTGTGCACTGATAACTACCATACCACCTTCCTCACACTGTACACTGATAACTACCATACCACCTTCCTCACACTGTACACTGATAACTACCATACCACCTTCCTCACACTGTGCACTGATAACTACCATACCACCTTCCTCACACTGTACACTGATAACTACCATACCACCTTCCTTATACTGTACACTGATAACTACCATACCACCTTCCTCACACTGTACACTGATAACTACCATACCACCTTCCATATAATGTACACTGATAACTACCATACCACCTTCCATATAATGTACACTGATAACTACCATACCACCTTCCATATAATGTACACTGATTACCATACCACCTTCCATATAATGTACACTGATAACTACCATACCACCTTATAATGTACACTGATAACTACCATACCACCTTCCTCACACTGTACACTGATAACTACCATACCACCTTCCATATAATGTACACTGATAACTACCATACCACCTTCCTTATAATGTACACTGATAACTACCATACCACCTTCCATATAATGTACACTGATAACTACCATACCACCTTCCTTATAATGTACACTGATAACTACCATACCACCTTCCTCACACTGTACACTGATAACTACCATACCACCTTCCTTATAATGTACACTGATAACTACCATACCACCTTCCTCACACTGTACACTGATAACTACCATACCACCTTTCTCATATCGAGGACATAACACACGAGAGCCCCCTGGGAGCCGGCGACCGTATGGTGCTGAGTTTTGAGTACATTGTAGAGGTACAGGTGGAGAGGGAAAACGGTGCTGAAAGAGACATACCAGACTTTAAAAGAGGGGATTACACGGGTATGAGGAATTTCCTGCATGACGTTCTGTGGGAAAGGGAAATGGAAGGACAGTCAGTAAATGAAATGATGGAATACGTAGCGACAAAGTGCAAGGAGGCAGAGGAACGGTTTATACCCAAAGGAAAAAGATTAAATGGGAAGACCAGAAAGAGCCCCTGGTTTACCCAAAGGTGCAGGGAGGCGAAGACTCGGAGTGTCAGAGAATGGAAAAGGTACAGAAGGCAAAGAACCCAAGTAAACAAGGAGATTAGGCGAAGAGCTAGAAACGAGTATGCACAGGTACGAAGGGAGGCCCAGAAACAGTACGAAAATGACAAAGCATCGAAAGTCAAGTCTGACCCAAAACTGATGTACAGTCACATCAGAAGGAAGACAGCAGTCAAGGACCAGGTGATAAGGCTGAGGAGAGAAGATGGGGAACTCACAAGTAATGATCAAGAGGTATGTGAGGAGCTCAACTCGAGGTTTAGGGAAGTATTCACAGTGGAGGCAGGAAGGCAGCTGGGTAGACAGGACGGGGTGGGTCACCAACAAGGGATGTATCAAGTGCTGGAGGGCATACACACATCTGAGGGGGAGGTGAAGCAGTTACTCAGTGACCTTGATACCTCAAAGGCGATGGGCCCGGACAATATCTCCCTGTGGGTCCTTCGGGAAGGAGCTGAGGTTCTGAGTGTGCCACTTACCATAATATTCAACACCTCCCTTGAAACTGGGCAGCTAGCTGAGATATGGAAAAAGGCCATCGTAGTCCCCATCTTTAAAAAAGGAGACAGAAAGGAGGCACTAAACTATAGACCGGTGTCACTTACGTGTATAGTGTGCAAAGTCTTGGAAAAAATCATCAGGAAAAGAATGGTGGAGCATCTGGAGAAGAACAGGATAATCAACGCCAGACAGCACGGATTCAGGGAAGGCAAATCCTGTGTAACAAACCTCCTGGAGTTCTATGATAAAGTAACAGAGGTAAGGCAAGAGAGAGAAGGGTGGGTTGACTACATTTTCCTGGACTGCAGGAAGGCCTTCGACACAGTTTCTCATATGAGATTAGTAAAGAAGTTGGAAGACCAATCGTGTATAACAGGAAGGGCACTGGAATGGATCAGGGAATATCTCACAGGGAGGCAATAACGGGTCATGGTGCGTGATGAGGTATCACAGTGGGCGCCTGTGACGAGCGGTGTACCGCAGGGGTCAGTCCTAGGACCAGTGCTATTCTTGGTATATGTGAATGACATGACGGACGGGATAGACTCAGAAGTGTCTCTGTTCGCAGATGATGTGAAATTAATGAGGAGAATCACATCGGATGAAGACCAAGCAGGACTTCAAAGAGACCTGGATAAGCTTGACATCTGGTCTAGCAACTGGCTTCTCGAATTTAACCCCACCAAATGCAAAGTCATGAAGATCGGAGAAGGGCAAAATAGACCGCTGACAGAGTACAGGCTAGGTGGACAAAGGCTACAAATCTCATCAAAGGAGAAAGACCTTGGGGTGAGTATAAACGCCAAGTACGTCTCCGGAAACACACATCAACCAGATAACCGCGGCAGCATATGGGCGACTGGCAAACCTTAGATTAGCGTTCCGTTACCTTAACAAGGAATCGTTCAAGACCCTGTACACCGTGTATGTCAGGCCCATACTAGAGTATGCAGCACCAGTCTGGAACCCACACCTGGTCAAGCATGTCAAGAAATTAGAGAAAGTGCAAAGGTTTGCGACAAGGTTAGTTCCACAACTCAGGGGACTGCCATATGAAGAAAGGCTGAGGGAAATAGGACTAACAACACTGGAGGACAGAAGGGTTAGAGGAGACATGATAACGACAAACAAAATACTGCGGGGAATTGACAAGGTAGATAGTGACAGGATGTTCCAGAGAGGGAACACAGAAACAAGGGGACACAACTGGAAGCTGAAGACTCAGATGAGTCAAAGGGATGTTAGGAAGCACTTCTTCAGCCATAGAGTAGTTAGGAAGTGGAATAGTCTAGCGAACAATATAGTGGAGGCGGGAACCATACATAGTTTTAAGACAAGGTATGATAAAGTTCATGGAGCAGGGAGAGCAGAGACCCAGTAGTGGACAGCGAAGAGGCGGGGCCAGGAGCTGAGTATCGACCCCTCCAACCACAATTAGGCGAGTACACTGTACACTGATAACTACCATACCACCTTCCTCACACTGTACACTAATTTTCTCTCTCTCATCTAATTTAATATGGGAATTAATGTTTACCTAGGTCTGTGATAACGTCACCCAGTGGGTATATAATTAACTGCGCTGATGACATGATTCGTACTGCTGGATATATGCTGACACTCACAATGTATTGTATTTCTATCAAAACTTAGATTTAATATTCTTAGTTAAGGAAGGTGCCGTTGCCAGTTCAATCGTGTGTGAATTTTGTATCATTTCTCTCCATTGTGACCAGATATTATAATGATGTATTTCAGGTCCCTCTGTTTCGAATTTTAACCAATCTTTGTTGCAAATACAAAGAGTCTAAGAACATAAAGAGTTGTGGCATGGTATTACCCCAGGTGTGGCGCTGTAAGACTGTAAACACATGTCTTCCATACACAAGTAAAATAGCTAGCAATGCCTCTCTCCTCCTTGATCTTGCGTCTTGGGAGTATGAACGAAGCCGTGTTAAAATATAGACCGAAGCAATGAAGAATTAAGAACAAAGACTGTCCAGATTCTCATCATACGTATATTGATATTCTTAGCCTCAGAGACTGTCACTGAGAGAAATTATCCCAGTGGCAGTAACATGCTGAAGTAAACTCTCACAACCTTCTATTACAAACACTAGTGTAGTCTAGTGTGGCATGCTAAGAGTACGTTAAGTTTTATTCGGCTTATGTCACACACCCATATAAGCATGCCATCCCGGACAGGCTCCCATATTATGAATTCGGTTGTAGTCTAGTGGCCTACACACCTGGCTGTAGCACGATAACCAGGGTAGGAATTAGCAAAAGACAGCACATAGAGTAAATACTTATATTTCCCTCACCAAACAGCAAGCAGGTATGCACAATATATACAGAGGATATGCACAAGCAAGCAAGAGACATGGTGAGAACTGTAGTGACCAGACTTAGAGATAACTGTGCCAGTGTTGATTCACAAATGTACCACATCACTTCACAACTTTGGCGGGCTTCCTCGTTATTGGCTGGTTGAACCAAGGTGCTTAGCATAGCAAGGGCACCCCTACTCCTTGTACCTTTAGCAAATGGTTCACTAGTCGGGAGGGCATGCCTACCTACCTGGAGTCTACCTGGAGGGTATTCCGGGGATCAATGCCCCCGCAGTCTGGTCCATGACCAGGCCTCCCAGTGGATCAGGGCCTGATCAATGAGGCAGTTACTACTGGCTGCACATAGTCCAATGTACGAACCACAGCCTGGTTGATCCAGCACTGACTTTAGGTATCTGTCCATCTCCCTCTTGAAGACAACCAAGGGTCTATTGGTAATTCTCCTTATGGCTGCTGGGTCCTGGACACTTATTGTGTTTTCTCTTAGTGTATTAATGGTGTCCCTACTTTGCACTGGGGGTATGTTGCATCGCCTGCCAAGTCTTGCTTTCGTAGGGAGTAATTTGTGTGTGCAGATTAGGGACTAGTCCCTCCAGGATCTTCCAGGTGTAGATTATGATGCATCTCTCTCGCCTACGCTCCAGTGAGTACAAGTCATGTGCTTCCAAGTGTTCCCAGTAGTTAAGGTGTTTGATGAAATTTATATGTGCAGTGAAAGTTCTATGTACATTCTCTAGATCTGCAATTTCACCTGCCTTGAATGGGGATGTTAATGTACAGCAGTATTCCAGCCTAGAGAGAAAAATGATTTAAAAAAGGATCATCATTGGCTTAGCATCTCTTGTCTTGAATGTTCTCATTATCCATTCTATCAGTTTCCTCGCAGGTGTGATAGTGGCATTGTTGTGATTCTTGAAAGTGAGATCCTCAGACATTACCACTCCCAGGTCCTTCACATTACTTTTCCGCTCTATTGTATGATTAGAGTTTGTAGTATACTCAGTCCTAGTTATTATTTCCTCCAGTTTTCCTTAACGGAGTAGTTGGAATTTGTCTTCATTGAACATCATATTGTTATCCGTTGCCCATTGGAAAACTTGGCTTATATCTTCTTGGAGGTTAACCGTGTCCTCAATAGATGAGTCTCATGCAGATCCTAGTATCGTCTGCAAAGGATGACACAGTGCTGTGGATTACATCTCTGTCTATGTCTGATATGAGGATGAGGAACAGGATGGGGGCGAGTACTGTGCCTTGTGGAACAGAGCTTTTCACTATGGCAGCTTCCGATTTAACTCTGTTGACCCACTATTTGTGTTCGATTTGTTAGAAAGTTGAAGATCCATCTCCTCACTTTGCTAGTTATTCCTTTAGCACGTATTTTGTGCGCTATTACACCATGATCGCACTTGTCAAAGGCTTTTGCAAAATCTGTGTATACTACATCTGCATTCTGTTTGTTTTCCAGTGCATCCAAGACCATATCATAGTGGTCCAGTAATTGCGAGAGGCAGGAGCGACCTGCTCTGAAACCATGTTGCCCTGGATTGTGCAAGTGTTGGGAGTCCAAGTAGTTTGTAATCCAGCTTCTTAGAACTCTTTCAAAGATTTTTATGTGGGACGTTAAAGCTATTGGTCTATAGTTCTTAGCTATTGTTTTGCTGCCTATATAAGTGTGTGACATACGCCTAATAAAATGTAACGCACTCTTATGTTATGAAAATTGGTGGCTGTGTCCACCTACCCAGCGGTGCAGCAGGTAGTGTTCAACCTGTCGGTGGTGCATACCATCAGTAATAAAGTAGTGTTGTTGTGAAACAGTGATGGATCCTGCCTGGATATAACACCACACCTTCCATCCTTCACACTCAGCTGTTCTTTATACCACTTGCCCTCAAATGCTTCCGTGTGACTAAAGTTGGTATCTTAATTGTAAGTAATTCTCTCTCATTCATGAATGTTCTGGTTTTTCATTTAAATTATTAATATTATTAATAATAATAATAATAATAATAATAATGACTGCTCTTAACTTCATGAACCATGAGTGTAACGTACATGTACAGTTTGTTAAACCTATAAACCACGGATTTAGAACAATTTGAGGCTTAGTTCCTAGACCTTTTCTGTGTCCGTACGTTCTTGTCCTGGGTCCACAGGATAGATATGGGGTGCGCAGTAGACCACAGCCGCTTCGGCGGCAAAATCTGAATCTCTGTGGATTTCCTCGAAGGCAGAAGTTGCATGTGTCTAATTTACCATCAACTGGTCCTGAGATACACGATAGCAGTGGTAAGCTGGCGGGGTTGATTGTTCTCATGGGAGGGAATCAATTACAACTTGTGTCTCTCCACTCGTAGTCTGAGACCAGAAATACTGACTTTGTTAAATTGAAACAGAGGGAGACTGACACCAGTTAGGTTATCTATTACATGATGCAGGAGTTCCACAAGTCTATGACTGCATAGTCATGCAAAAGTCACACGTCTATAATTCTACATACTGTCTACATACCACATGTCTATGGTTATACATACTATCATGCAGAGTCACATGTCTGTGACCAATCCTACAAAATCAACAGACTTAGATGATGTTTTTGGTATAACTGTCAGGCCCAAATTATGTTTATGGTGTTACTACCACGTCCAGACCTGCTCCACCCACACCTACGTTCACACCTGCCCTACTTACACCTACGCCCGCAGCTGCCTTACCCACACCCACACCCACTAGGGCTATAAACCAGCTGACACATCAACATCACAGCTGGTTCAAGCTACCAGTGGTAGTTATATTGATGGTACTAATGGCTGTGCTGGTGGTTGTAGTGATAGTTGTTGGTGGTGGTTATAGTGACAGTGTAACAACAGTAACAGCCTGGTTGATCAGGCTCTGATCCACCATGAGGCCTGGTTACAAACCGGGCCGCGGGGGCGTTGACCCCCGGAAATCTCTCCAGGTAAACTCCAGTGGCTGGTGGTTGTGGCTGGTGGTTGTGGCTGGTGGTTGTGGCAGTGGCTGATGATGGTTGTGGCGATAGCAGTTGTGGTTGTGATAGTATGTGTAGTGATAATTGTGGTAGTGGTTGCAATGTTAGTTGAGGTGATAGTTGTAATAGTTGTGGTTGTGGTAATGTTAGTTGTGGTGATAGTTGTAATAGTTGTGGTTGTGGTAATGTTAGTTGTGGTGATAGTTGTGGTTGTGGTAATGTTAGTTGTGATGATAGGTGTGGTAGTAGTTGTAATGTTAGTAGCTGTGGTAGTAGTTATGGTAATGTTAGTAGTTGTGGTGATAGTCATGGTAGTAATGATAATGTTAGTAGTTGTGGTAGTAATGATGGTGATAGTTGTGGTAGTAGTTAAGGTAATGTTAGTACTTTTGGTGATAGTTGTGGTAATGTTAGTTGTGGTGCTAGTTGTGGTTGTGGTAATAGTTGTGGTGCAAGTTGTGGTGGTGGTTGTGATGTTAGTTGTAACAAGGGTGACGTTGCTACAGTTTAAGGTAACTTTGCTCCTGGATAGTTTACCTTGAACTTTAAATCTTGGTATATATCCTGACCCAATAACTAAACTCTTGAGAGACAAAGGTCACCTGGATTATTGCTCACACTCGACCTTTAAATCTTTGCTGATCCTCGAACTTTAGGTATTTCCTTATACTCGACCTTGAACATTTTTACGGCTCTTCATCCTTCAACATTTATGTTTTTTCTAACATTTATTTAGAAGCTATTTGTCTCCTTGTTTACTAGGCTAGGTACTGTCCTGAGTCAGGTCAGTAGGAGTTTTACAAGGTCAGTAGGAGTTTTACAAGGTCAGTAGGAGTTTTACAAGGTCAGTAGGAGTTTTACAAGGTCAGTAGGAGTTTTACAAGGTCAGTAGAAGTTTTACAAGGTCAGTAGGAGTTTTACAAGGGCAGGTCAGTAGTATTACCTGGGATCAGGTCAGACACCGCTGTTAAGTGTCGTAGAGAGTGTTTGTAGTCACGTGTCTTAAGCAGCTGTGGCCACCATTTTGCCGGTCAAATACACAGTATTTTATTCAGTAGATATCGTGTGTGATTTTTTATATCATATAAATGTCATTAATGTAAATACAAATCTAATACGTCAGCAGAGAAGACCATATATATATATATATATATATATATATATATATATATATATATATATATAAAATAATATGTATGTATATATATACGAAATTACAGCCAGTGTGTTTCTGATTGCCTATCCTCAGCAGGGTAATATACACAGATGTACTCACCTAATTTTAGTGATTCAGATATTCTTGAGTGGTTGTGAATAGGTGACATACAGCCTTCATGACCCAGTCAGGTAGACAATAAATAACAGGTGTTTCGGCACAGTGTTGTGACAATTGTGTTGCAGAGGTGTGAGCTCAAACCTCTACAACACAATTGTCATCAAAGATTTGTTAAGTTATACCATGAATTAAGGAAAGATCCTGAACTTCACCTTACGAAACAAACAAAGCAAATGCGATAGTAATTATGGACAAGGTAGATTATAGTGGAAAAATTAACATGTTATTACAAGACGGGGGAACTTACGTGCCTCTTAAATTTCTTCTTCCTAGTATTGATTTTTTTTTCATTTTGGTTTTATTGAGTGTCGATGAGTCCTGAAGCCTGGCGACCCAACGCTTCTTTTAGTCCCTCTAAGTCTCTTGTAGACTTGACGTGTTTTCTCCTCTTTTTATTCTCGTTAGTTTGTCTTCTGGAAACTAATGTTCAGGTGAGTTGTTAAGCTACACGAGGGACAGTAGTAGTGTCAGCACTGACCCCTGTACTACCCCGCTTGTCATTGTGTGTTTACTCACCTAGTTGTGCTTGCAGGGGTCGATTCATTGACCCTGGTCCCGCCTCTTCGCTGTTGCTACTAGGTCCACTTTCCCTGCTCCAAAAGCCTTAGCGTATCTTATCTTAAAGCTACGTATGGATTCTGCCTCCACTACTTCACTTTCCAGTGTGTGTGTGTGTGTGTGTGTGTGTGTGTGTGTGTGTGTGTGTGTGTGGGAGAATCAGGTGAAAGTACGGAGGGAGGGAGTAAGTATGGATCACTGGACAGGAAGATTATTTGCAGTATAATTTACAGTATATATAGTTACATGAGCATAATTATCTTCGTGGTGTTCCGTCTTCGGAGTTTAATCTCGTATATTTTGTCAGTTTCCAGTGGTTGTCTCACTACTCTTGGCAGTTATTCCCTTCTTCTACCAGTTTGCCAGGAACCTTCAATTACTGTCTCAACATCTCTGTTTTTTGTTTGCCAGTCTACAAGTGAGGCTTCTTGTCCTCTGTTGTTGCTGCTGCTAAGAAATCCTCTGGATCTGTTTTGTAGCATCCTTTTATGGCTTTATAAGAGGCTATCAAGTCTCCTTTTCTTTCCCTCTTATCAACCAACCAGGGCGCCTATAGTGTTGTCACCCTTTTTCGTATATAATACATTGTTTTTTATGTTTAGATGTCAGGCTATCAGTACGTTTTGTAGTCTGATCACTTCTTCCCCGGCCCTTCACACAAATGTGTTTTGGTGCAGATCTGAGTGTGGAAAGATACGTGAGCAAACACTAAGGCATATTTATTAGAAGACGTTTCGGTCCTGGGACCTTGATCACTTCTCTAGAAGTGTCTTTCTAATATTTTTTTAAAGAGGTGGACCAGTAAGCCAGCGGAAGTCCTCGGTGAGATGACCGAGGAAATACTTGTCCTGTTTCCTGACAAACATTATACCTACCTGTATTTCTAAACCAATTTGTGGGAATCTATTGCCAGGGTTCATACCACATATGGGTGTGCAGTTTCCATTTCTTGTATCTTGTTGTGGTTACCCACGACGTCCAAGACGAAGAATGAAGGAAGATGTGATTCAGGTGTATAAATGGAAGATGAGCATTAACAAAGGAGATATAAATAAGGTCCTCAAGATATCCCTTCAAGAAAGAACTCGAAATAATGGATTCAAATTAGACAATTTTAGATTTAGAAAGGATGTAGGAAAGTATTGGTTTGGAAATAGAGTAGTCGATGAGTGGAACAGTCTGCCTAGTAGGGTTATTGAAGTTAGAACCCTGGATACATTCAAATTTAGGCTAGATAAGTACATGAGTGAGAGGGGTTGGATTTAAGTGGGACTTGCACATGTGTTAATAGGTTTATCAAAGCTTATTCCTTGGATAGCATTGAAAATTAGTTGGGAAAATATTTTTGTTAGTGGGTTTTGGTTTGAGAAGGACTTGCCTAGTATGGGCCAGTAGGCCTGCTGCAGTGCTTTTCTTATGTCCTAAGTGTGTTAGTGTCCGCTGCTCAGCCTGTGCCCTGGCGTACTGTATCTTTGTACGTTCTGAACATGTCTTTTCTGTCTCTTTGTCGTTACATGCAGCTCCGGAGTCTTGCCGTAGCTCCTGGCCCTCAGATGCACAACTTTGATCACACACTTCTACACTTTCTCCAGCTTTTTAAAATTATCTCTGCAGGTTCATTACATAGTGGTAATGACACTGGTGACAGAGGTTCATTACATAGTGGTAATGAAGACACTGGTGACAAAGGTTCATTACATAGTGGTAATGACACTGGCGACAGAGGATTCTCCTATACAGTTCTTCGTCATTTATCAGTTTTGTCCCTGTAACACCATGGTGTTAGACAATTATTTAGCTATATAATGGTTCAAATAAATACATAGTACTCAGACATTCAGTAGTTGTATATTAAAAATGATCTAGAATTACCTTAAAAAAAAGTCTGACTAATTTTTAATGAATCTTCTGATGTACTTGTACATCTGTGTGTTGTAGACTGGCGTTGTATAATGTAGAACTGTACATGTATGGTGTATACTACTGACATGATGAAGAATTAGACACATGTGCAACATCTTGGGTATCAATACAAATTCTAGGACATAATTGGAAGACTGTAGAACTATATATAAAAGATGGGGTAATGAGTCCCCAGCCTTGGTGTTGATCACCGTGGTCTTGTAGAGTCTGAAGACTCTACAAGACTACGGTGCTCAACACCAAGGCTCAGGGACTGATTACATTATCTTTTGTATGTAGTTCTACTGTCTTCAAGTTATGTTCTTGAATTTGTGTTGATAGTCACTGGAGGGCGAAACGTCTACAATATACCCAGATGTTGCATATGTCTAATTCTTCATCAATATAGAACTGTCATGGTATACAGCAGCTTTACTGAAGTTTGTCTAGCGTATCCTTTATTAACATTGTATTTCTCTCTCTCTCTCTCTCTCTCTCTCTCTCTCTCTCTCTCTCTCTCTCTCTTAATCTACCTCCTGGGTAACGTTTACTCTCCTGGGGATTTCACTTCATTTTCCTTAAGTTCTTGAGTTTCTTTACTCATCCAGCTGATACATTTCCTGCCTAGTTTCCTTAACACTTAGCTGGGTAACTGGTTATTTAATTGGGTAACTGGTCACTTGTCGGGGTTGAGTTTGAGCAGCCACTTACTACACCAGTCCTGTGTACACTTGTCGGGGTTGAGTTTGAGCAGTCACTTACTACACCAGTCCTGTGTACACTACACTCGCCCTCATTGTCTCCCTCTTTGTATATATTGACTTATAAGAATGCGTTGCCGCTAATGATGTATGTGAGAAGCACTAGAAGTGCCACACAACTTGAGGCACCACATGGCACTGACAAAATCCTCATACTTCTCACACACACATACACACACATACTTCACACACATACACACACATACTTCACACACACACACACACACATACTTCACACACACACACTTCACACACACACACACACAACTGGCTTCTCGAATTCAATCCCTCCAAATGCAAAGTCATGAGGATCGGAGAAGGGCAAAGAAGACCGTTGACAGAGTACAGGCTAGGCGGACAAAGGCTACAAACCTCGGCAAAGGAGAAAGACCTTGGAGTGAGTATAACGCCAAGCACGTCTCCGGAGGCACACATCAACCAGATAACTGCGGCAGCATATGGGCGACTGGCAAACCTAAGATTAGCGTTCCGTTACCTTAACAAGGAATCGTTTAAGACACTGTACACCGTGTACGTCAGGCCCATACTAGAATATGCAGCACCAGTCTGGAACCCACACCTGGTCAAGCACGTAAAGAAACTAGAGAAAGTGCAAAGGTTTGCGACAAGGTTAGTTCCACAACTCAGGTGTCTGTCTTATGAAGAAAGGTTGAGGGAAATAGGACTAACAACACTGGAGGAAGGAAGGGTCAGAGGAGACATGATAACGACATACAAAATACTGCGGGGAATCGACAAGGTAGACAGTGACAGGATGTTCCAGAGAGGGAACACAGAAACAAGGGGACACAACTGGAAGCTGAAGACTCAGATGAGTCAAAGGGATGTTAGGAAGCATTTCTTCAGCCACAGAGTAGTCAGGAAGTGGAATAGTCTAGAGAAAGATATAGTGGAGGCAGGAGCCATACATAGTTTTAAGACAAGGTATGATAAAGCTCATGGAGCAGGGAGAGCAGAGACCCAGTAGCAGACAGCGAAGAGGCGGGGCCAGGAACTGAGTCTCGACCCCTGCAACCACAATTAGGTGAATTAGGTGAGTACACACACACATCTTTCTCTAAAGCATCACAGGCAAAAAATATTTCCTTTCTCCATCGTCTTTAATTTCATCTTAATAATGTAGTGTGACTTTCGAGGCCTGGTCATGAACCTGGCCGCGGGGCCTGGTCATGGGCCTGGTCATGAACCTGGCCGCGGGGGCGTTGACCCCCGGAATACCCTCGAGGTACACTCTGTGTCTAATGTCTTTTGTTAGTTCACGAGGATGTGGTCTACCCATTCTCTCTGCTGCTAGACTTTTATTGTGTCATAAATCTGTGTTAGTCTGGCGAGACAAGAGTGAACAGCTCTACATTATGGCGATGGCTCTTCAACACTCACCTTCCAGAGGTGTGTCTTGATAATGATCAAGACGACTTTTCTTCCTTTATTCAAAGAAATGGAACTACCCTTCCCTTCCTGGCATAAAGCTTCATCACCTGCCATTGCTCAGCCGCTGCAGACTTCTAAAAGTTTAATGGTTCTCGTGAATATAATATTCAATTTAGTCCACTAGTATCTTACTGTATTTATCTTTTCGCAATGGATGAATGTCGGGATAGATAAGGTTGATTGAATAACGGGGTGTAAAGTCTGTCTACCACAGAAGGGTCAATAAAGCTGCATTTACCTTGTTCACCACTAATCAAGATTGCTTTAATCTCTAAAATATGAACTAAAGACAACTTTCAGTGTATATACTGAGATATACACCTCTCAGTGTAGATATCCTGTGATGGAGCAGTTTTTTTCACATCTACATGTGATTTTACAGTGTACACATTTGTACACTGTGAGGACAGGCAGGTGTTGTGAAGAACCAGTGTTGTCAGGTGTGTAGGTATAATGAGGATATCCCAGTGTTGTCAGTTGGAGATAATGTCATTGTTGTCTTAGGTGATGATGAACATTGTGTGCCTGTGCCAAGAATGACTCAGGTCAAGCACAATACCAAGGTGAAATACGGTACTCAGGTGAAATACGGTACTCAGGTGAAATACGGTACTCAGGTGAAACACGGTACTCAGGTGAAATACGGTACTCAGGTGAAATACGGTACTCAGGTGAAATACGGTACTCAGGTGAAATACGGTACTCAGGTGAAACACGGTACTCAGGTGAAACACGGTACTCAGGTGAAATACGGTACTCAGGTGAAATACGGTACTCAGGTGAAATACGGTACTCAGGTGAAACACGGTACTCAGGTGAAACACGGTACTCAGGTGAAACACGGTACTCAGGTGAAAGACGGTACTCAGGTGAAAGACAAGACCCAGGTGAAAGACCAAGACCCAGGTGAAAGACAAGACCCAGGTGAAAGACAAGACCCAGGTGAAAGACAAGACCCAGGTGAAAGACTAAGACCCAGGTGAAAGACTAAGACCCAGGTGAAAGACTAAGACCCAGGTGAAAGACTTAAGACCCAGGTGAAAGACTTAAGACCCAGGTGAAAGACTTAAGACCCAGGTGAAAGACTTAAGACCCAGGTGAAAGACTTAAGACCCAGGTGAAAGACTAAGACCCAGGTGAAAGACAAGACCCAACTCGACTCGGTATAATATATATTCAGATTGTAATTTCATTGTTAAGTTCGAAGAAATTCTCTTGAGTCAGTTCCTTCAGACTTTCTGAAATCTTCAAAATATTTTCTTTATTTTAGGTTAACTTAGGTTGAGTTAAAAAACTCTTATAAAACAATATATTTAAGAAAAGGTAATGAAACTGAGGATGACCATGATACGTCTGGCAAGGAGGTGACTGAGCGCAAGAAAACGTTCAAATATGCACGAACTTCACTAATCGCTGCACACAGTGCAGCGACCAGTGAAGAGGCGGGGCCAGGAGCTATGAATCAACCCCTGCAAGCACAATTAGGTGAGTACACACACACGACATGTCAGCCCCATCCTTAACCATGAACTACGAGGAAGAAACTAGAGGTAAACCTGACGACACTAGAGGACAGAAAGACCAGGGGTGACATGATTATGACGTAGAAAATACTAAGAGGAATTGACAGGGTGAGCAGAGAGTGTCTGAGAGGCGGGTCACAGGTACACAAGGGCACAACTGGAAACTAAAAACACAGCTGAGTCACAGAGATATTAGGAAATACTTTTAAGTCTTAGAGTAGTCAAGAAGTGAAACAACTTAGCGAAGTATTAGAGGCAGACTCCATATACAGTTTCAAGAAGAGGTATGACAGAGTTATCGCAGCCAGGAGAGAACCCAGCATACAGCAGAGAGGCAGGACTCGACCTCTGCAACCAAAAATAAACGAATACACACACACACACACACACACACACACACACACACTGTATATATATATATATATATATATATATATGTGTGTGTGTTGTGTGTTGAAGGTGGAGAGCGCACACACAGGGTCTTGTCAAGTCTGTAATGGTTTCCAGTGTGACTGCTGAGGACACCTGGGAGGGGCGAGGGACGCTGAGGTGTTACTAGGGGAGGAAATTTTATTGTGCACCTGATATCCATCCTGTTGAGGATAGTGCATGAGCACATGGATAGACAAAAAACCTAAGAACTATCCCCTGAGAGGGATAACTGGACTACCTCTGGTTTTATATATACAAATTTTTTCTCTTGCGAGCAACTTTAAGATATATATTTAACATGTCTGGTATATTATTTTACATTAATAAAATACCTTGATATATTACAGGTTATTATACTATCTGTCTCTCTATTCCTCAGTAACAAATTAACCACGTCCTAAATGGAACACGCTGGGAAGATATCCTAAGCAACATAGATCCGAAACAGTGTCTTGAAGGAATTAAGGCAGTTGAAGTGTGTTCAAGGTACAATCCCCTAAGTAAAAAGAGAAGATGTAAACTAGAAAGAGAGAAACGATCCTTCTACAGGTGAAGGACAAGAATCACAGTGGACAATGAAGCATATAGTATTGAAGACAGTGACCATAAGCCTGACTACATACTTATTCATATTCTTATCTACGTCTATATTATCATAGTTATAGAAATACTCAGGCTTCTAACTTTACTCCTGTCACATTCGCATTCATTATTTACTTCTATCCTAATATTATTGCTAATGTTTGACACAGATTTAAAAACGTTATATTCTACATCTTTCTTCAGGGTGTTTTATTATATAGTAATAATTTAGCTTTATTATATAGTAATAATTTAGCTTTATTATATAGTAATGATTCAGTTTTATTATGTAGTAATGATTCAGTTTTATTATGTAGTAATGATTCAGTTTTATTATGTAGTAATGATTCAGTTTTATTATGTAGTAATGATTCAGTTTTATTATGTAGTAATGATTCAGTTTTATTATGTAGTAATGATTCAGTTTTATTATGTAGTAATGATTCAGTTTTATTATGTAGTAATGATTCAGTTTTATTATGTAGTAATGATTCAGTTTTATTATGTAGTAATTCAGTTTTATTTTGTAGTAATGATTCAGTTTTATTATGTAGTAATGATTCAGTTTTATTATGTAGTAATTCAGGTTTCTTATTTAGGAATAATTGAATGTGTAATACAATCCATAAGAATTGTACATTAATTCCTTGTTCACTGAGTTTTGAGTATCAGCTTCTGGCTCTTCCATTGATCATGATATTACCACAGTGATGATGTCACCACTATGTGAGTCTACTGCCTCCAGTCATCATATTGTTACCACTATTAGTCTAGTGCCTCCAGTGATGTTAGCCACTATGTGGGCCTACTGCCTCCAGTGATATTGTTAGCCACTATGAGTCTAGTGCCTCCAGTGATGTTGTTAGCCACTATGTGGGTCTACTGCCTCCCGTGATAACATAAATCAGTAATAGTCAAAGAGTCAAGCTTAGTGTCACAAGTTAACTTTAGTGTCATTAGGATGACAATTCAGTTGCAGAGTAGACGCCCAGTTGTTAATTCTTATGACTAACTCAACATGATTGTTATAGTTGTTATCTAGGGAGGTGACAACACGAGTAGATGATTAGGAAAATGCTATATAATAAAAGTTTGCACCACTTACGTATCTTTATTCCGAAAAGTTTCGCTTACACAGTAGGCGAAGAGGCCCACTCTGGAGGCGAAACGTTTCGGAATAGATACCTATCTGTTGCACATGTCTTACTCCTCAGCAGGAGTAGATGTAGTCCTGCCAGTAGACTCCTGCTGGGATTCCTCAGTGTATATAAGTTGTGATATATTATTAATACGAGTTAAGGGAGAGATCTGGTCTTCGGTAGCTGTGTTTGTAAGTAATTTAAAGGAATGGAGAGGCTAGCAGGCATATGACATTATATAAACACAACCTCCATCCAGGGTTGAAATGCTCTTGTCTATAGAGATGAAGTTCGTGTAGGTTATAAAACTTAATACAACTTCATATTTTCACAGCCCGTCTAGATCAGTGTTTATTTACGTGTTGAAGTTTCTCCGTAGTATTGTTGTCGCAGTCAGCGCCGGGTTCCTCAGTGGAACCCGAGATTTTCTGGAGGTGGAAGTTACAAATTACTAGTACATACACTAAACGTGCAGAGTACATGCAACATTTTTCACAACTTTTAAACACAAAAATTGTTAGGTAAAAGGTCACAAGTGCAACTAGTGCGACATTTTATTGTGGCAACGTTTCGCTCTCCAGGATCTTTGTCAAGCCGAAGAGCGAAACGTTGCTAGAATAAAATGTCATTAGTTGCATCTGTGTCCTTTTACTTAACATATTTAGATGAATGGTTCAGAGAACCGACAAGTTGTTAAATTAGACACATATGCAACACTTGGGTATCTTTATTGAGGAAACGTTTCGCCACACAGTGGCTTCATCAGTCCAATACAGTAGAAAGTAGTAAGAAGAGGAGGTTTGAGGTAATCAGCCCTCGGCCTGGAGTCGATGTTTCAGTCCATCAATCTTGAAGTAAGATTGATGGACTGAACACATCGACTCCAGGCCGAGGGACTGATTACCTCAAACCTCCTCTATTACTACTTTCTTCTTTGTATTGGACTGATGAAGCCACTGTGTGGCGAAACGTTTCCTCAATAAAGATACCCAAGTGTTGCATATGTGTCTAATTTAACAACTTAACATATTGTCGGTAATTCTACCAACATTATTAAAAAAAAAATTAATATATAACAAAAAGTAAAATAAAAATACATATGTAAACCTGATATTTAAAAATGGACTATTATAATAATTATATGATGCATTATTACATTGTGAAGATAATTTATGGTTATAATTGTAAATTAATGTGATGGGTAAAGCCTATCAGAGTTAAGATGGCGCGTCAACCTTGATCAAGTGTACACACCTCAGGGACACCAAGTGTCTCCCTCACTTGTTGTTTTGATCTTGTTAGAAGCAGGCAGCAGCAGCAGCAGCAGCAGCAGCAGCAGTAGCAGCAGCAGCAGCAGCAGCTACAACAGCAGCAGCAGCAGCAGCAGCAGCTCCAGATCAAAGCAGTGATGCCAAGGGTCTCCAGGTTGTGGGGGGGGGTTACAGGACCCCCAGTAATGTAATTAACGCTACACACTGTTGTTATTAATCGAACTTCGATTGGTATATGTGAATGTAATTATTGTAGTGATCTCACGTTAACTGATATTAGTGATCTTAATTCTTTAAGGAAACTTGATGCAGCTGCTAACAAGGAACTCAATTTTTTAGTGTGTACAAATAGCAATATTTATTATACGTGTGAGGTACTTCAAGACAGTGCTGTAATATTTATGTATTGTTGTATAATGAACTTTGCCTTTTAACCACTATTTGAAACTCTTATTATTTTATGTTAATTTGCTGTGTTACGATCTACATGGCCTTAAGAATAAATGTGACCCGCCCTGCACACTTCTGTATGGCCTTAAGCTTTTGTCTGACCCTCCCTGGGCTGTACTCCGTCGCAGGTCTTCTCTCTCCAGTCTAATATCTTTACATTTACTCGGCTTGAGCTCCAGAAGCCACTTGTTGCACTAAGGTACGTCTGCAACCTGTCAACTCTTACTAAAACTTTCTCTGTTCTCTAGTCTTCCTGTCCATCTCATTAATTTCCCATCAGTAAACACACAGGATTAAATCACTTTTGGGAGGTTATTTTCATATATACCAAGTGTTAGGTTCCCCAGGACTGGTCCTTGTGGAACCCCACTCGTTACCCTCGCCAGTTATGTTCAGTCACTGTTACTCTCTTCTGTCTTTCATGTACTCTAGTGTTTACATCTCTCTATGCTGGAAAATATTTTCCTATAATTTTTTGCAGTCTATACATGTGGAGGGACAACAGCATATATGTAATCATTGAGGACATCTTGACTTAAAGAAGTTTCCGTCTTGGGACATTGTTCACTTCAAATCCGCGTCCTTTTACCCTCCAGGGTGTCCACATTTACTGCCTACAAAAATGGAATCTCTTGTTTTCTGTGATGAATAAAACTCCACTATGTTTACAAGGACTTCTTAATGTATGTTTCTCTCCAACAAGTCCGCTGCTTCTCACTTCCTCTAACAACTTCCTGTTTCAATTTTCTCCCACACTTTGGTAATCTGCATATTAGTGACACCCTTTAGTGATTAAGATTTTGGCTTAAATAGCAACGCTGTTCTTGCCGAATAATGCAAGCGAAAATTTGTGTATGCAATAATTTCGCCAAAATCTTTCTGAACCTAACGAAAAAAAAAATGCATTTCATTGTGTTTGTTTATTATTAAATTATTATAAACTTGTCTAAAATATATTTAGTTGGATTAGGCTAAATTAAATTGCGCTTGTTATAATAAGGTTTCCCAAGTTCTTTTGGTACAAAATTAGTAATTTTTACATTAACTTAAGTGAAAAAATATATCTTTAAACGTATAAGAGAAAATTTTACAAAGCACTTAATTTTAAATGGGCTCTTGCTAATTGACCAGTTTTACCTATTCGGCACGACATGTATATAAAGATAGAGACAACATTGTTTTTTATCCAGTCATACACACCTGGAGGTGTGTATTCCCGATTCCAAGGATTTCATTACATCATGGCCTGGTCACAGACCGGGCCGCGGGGGCGTTGACCCCCCGGAACTCTCTCCAGGTAAACTCCAGGTACGCCAGAGACACTGACTCCCATTATTTTTGCAGGTACCATTCTCCTCATACATGGAGACCGTTGAGCGGAGTCGAGCTCAACTGGAATAGCCAGCAGGGAACACTAGCTAGGAACAACCTCCACTCCATCGTAAGTGTTACTTGTTGTGCAAGGGAAGGCAACACCCTGATGCTCCTCCTACAAGACACTACATAGAGAACACCATATAGTAGTCTCGTGAGAATAGAATTGTTAATTTGACTATGACCACGAGAGCGGTGATAGTCATGCACCTCACAACCTCATAGGTTTCCACAGCTATCCTCTTCCTCGCATCATGCCTGGCTGTTGATGAATATCAAAATGGTATATAATACCGACAGGTTGGTAAGTAAGACACATAGGCAACAGTTAGGCAACTTTATTCCCAAACGTTTCGCCCACACTGTATGAGGGGAACTTATGACTGTATGAGGGGGAACTTATGGCTGTATGAGGGGAACTTATGACTGTATGAGGAGAACTTATGACTGTATGAGGGGAACTTATGACTGTATGAGGGGAACTTATGACTGTATGAGGGGAACTTATGACTGTATGAGGGGAACTTATGACTGTATGAGGGGAACTTATGACTGTATGAGGGGAACTTATGGCTGTATGAGGGGAACTTATGACAGTATGAGGGGAACTTATGACAGTATGAGGGGAACTTATGACTGTATGAGGGGAACTTATGACTGTATGAGGGAACATATGACTGTATGAGGGAACTTGTGTGATAACTGAGGGGAACGATTTATATGATGAGTGTGGTGATCGCAAGGTCTTCATGAACACTACGAGTTCAGCATCTTCCCTTTAATAATAATGGCTGGGTCGGGGCATTGGCTTAAGCTGGTGGGAGACTTGGATATGCCTCGCATGGGCCAGTAGGCCTGCTGCAGTGTTCCTTCTTTCTTATGTTCTTATAATGATCCTCTATTAACAACGTTTCGCACACACAGTGGGCTTTATCAAGTCACAAACAGATCTGTTTGTCACTTGATAAATCCCACAGTGTGGGCGAAACGTTGTCAATAAAGGATAGCATTATACTGCATATGCATTTATTTTTCCATCGCGTCGGTATTTTATACCTTTTATCTCCAATAACTAAAATCATAAAATAATTTGTGTTGGAGAAGTCTAGTGTGAATATTAATAACGTTCCTCCAGTCATCAAGACAGAGTTGTAATGGTTTCACTGCTAACGTACAGACTGTCTCACTAAACGTCAATAGATGTAGTGACGACAGCCATATTACGTTTTTTTCTGGAGGTCCCAAGTGATGTTAGTCATCTTCTAGTGGGTAGAATAATGCCTTATTCTTGGGGTGCTGTACTTCACGTCAACACTCACAGTAGTAGTGGGGAATATGGGTTACGTGAAGAGGTTTGATGGTGTTTATCTCGCTAGTTAGGAACTCGGGGCTGCAGGTTCTCTGTGACATGAGAAAGAAGCATTTAACATGAGGGTGAGGAAAGTGGGTGAGCTCATCTTTATTGGTGGGTTTTATGCTTCTGGAATTATGTGAGTGGTGAGTCAAAACATCCTTCTACTGTTGTTGGTATTGTTACTACTATTACTACTACTGTTACTACTACTGTTACTACTAATGCTACTATTACTACTACTATTACTATTGCTACTATTACTACTACTATTACTATTGCTACTATTACTACCATTACTAATGCTGCTGCTGCTGCTACTATTACTACTACTGCTGTTACTATTACTATTACTACTACTATTACTGCTGTTACTACTATTACTGCTATTGCTACTATTACTGCTATTACTACTACTGCTATTGTTACTGCTATTGCTGCTGCTACTACTAATACTGCTGCTGCTACTGCTGCTGCTGCTACTACTGCTGCTACTACTGCTGCTGCTGCTACTGCTGCTGCTACTACGCGCTGCTACTTACTGTGCTACACTGCTGCTGCTGCTACCTTACTGCTGCTACTACTGCTGCTGCTGCTACTTTTTACTGCTACCATTGCTGCTGCTGTACCTTACTGCTGCTCACCACTGCTCTACTACACTGCTGCTACTACTGCTGCGCACACTGTTGCTGTACCTTACTGCTGCTACACTACTACTGCTGCTGCTACCTTACTGCTGCCTTTCTTACTACTGTTGCTGCTACTACGCTGCTGCTAACGCTGCTTTCTACTTACGCCTGCTGCAACCTACTGCTGCTGCTACTCTCTGCTGCTACTTACTGCTGCTACTACGCTGCTGCTACTACTGCTACTATGCTGCCGTTACTTAGCTGTACTGCGCTACTCTTACTGCTGCTACTACGCTGCTGCTACTCTTATCTGCTACTACTGCTGCTGCTATACTGCTGCTACTACTGCACTGCTACTTTTACTGCTGCTACTACGCTGCTGCTCTTATGCTCACTACTGCTGCACTCTTACTGCGCTACTTACGCTGTTGCTTACCTTACTGCTGCTACTACAACTGATGCTACCTCTTACTGCTGCTACTACTGCTGTTGCTACTCTTACTGCTGCTACTACTGCTGCTACTCTTACTGCTGCTACTACTGCTACTGCTACTCTTACTGCTGCTACTACTGCTGCTGCTACTCTTACTGCTGCTACTACTACTGCTGCTACTCTTACTGCTGCTACTACTACTGCTGCTACTCTTACTACTGCTGCTACTACTGGTTGCTACTCTTACTGCTGCTACTACTACTGCTGCTACTCTTACTGCTGCTGCTACTACTGCTGCTGCTACTCTTACTGCTGCTGCTACTGCTGCTGCTACCTTACGCGCGCTACACTGCTGCACTCTTACTGCGCACACTGCTGCTTGCTACTCTACTGCTGCCGCACTGCTGCTGCTACTCTTACTGCTGCTACACTACGCTGCCACTCTACGCTGCACTACTACTGCTGCTACCTTACTGCTGCTGCTACTACTGCTGCTGCTACTCTTACTGCTGCTGCTACTACTGCTCTGCTACACTACGCTGCGCTACCTTACTGCTACCACTCTGCTGCGCACCTTACTGCTGCTACTACTGCTGCTGCTACTACTGCTGCTGCTACTCTTACTGCTGCTGCTACTACTGCTGCTACCACTGCTGCTACTACTGCTCTTTACTACTGTTGCTTACTGCTGCTGCTACTACCTACTGCTGCTGCATACTCTTACTGCTGCTACTACTGCCGCTGCTACTCTTACTGTGCTACACATGCCTATGCTACACTGCTGCTGCTACCTTACCGCTTTCTGCTACTACTGCTGCTACTCTTACTGCTGCCACTACTGCTGCTGCTACTTTACTGCTGCGCACTTATCTGCTGTTACACTTACTGCTGCTACTACTACTGCTGCTGCCACTGCTGTGCTACCTACTGCTGCTACCACTGCTACTCTAGCCTTACTGCTGCTGCTCTGTTGCGCTGCACACTACTGCTGCTGCTACACTTACTGCTGCTACTACTACTGCCGCTGCTACCTTTACTGCTGCTGTGCAGCACTCTTCCTGCTGCTGCTTTCACATTGCTGCAAGCACATTGCTGCTGCTTGAGCTGCTTTACTGCTCTCTTCTACTGCTGCTGCTACAATTTACTGCTACTACTACTGTTGCTGCTATTACTACTGTTGCTGCTATTACTACTGTTATTACTATTACTACTATTTCTGCTACTAAAGTTACTATTAATAGCACTACTACTACTACTTTCTCTTGCCCCTATACATAGCCTATCTCCTCTTGTATTTGTAGTGATGAAGGTCGTAGGATAAAATTTCTTCACTAAAGATGACTTGAGTGAATGCAATCTTGCCCAGTTTTACCTTTAATTGATTTAAATGATACGTGGAGGTAGCCAGGTAAGACAGTTGCCTCACCTGGCTACCTACACACCATGCTACAATATTATGCTTGCTTTACCGAGTACAGTGTTAGCTAGGATTCCTAGCCTTAGCAGAACCTGAGACTCGATTCTATAGCCCCTCATTGCTAGCAGTTTTGTAGATATAGTTTAACATGCAAAACAACCACTGTGAAAAAATAGTGAAATTCCAACGGCTTTCTTGATTTCTCACATTATGAAGGACCTTGATAATGTGAAGAGTCACGATAGCGCTTTGAATTTCACTATTTTTCACAGTGGTTGTTTTGCATATTGTTATATCACCTGTTTACTGTGATCTTATTGCATAGTTTAACATTCTCTCTCTCTCTCTCTCTCTCTCTCTCTCTCTCTCTCTCTCTCTCTCTCTCTCACGGTATCTTAGCAGGGTGTACCCTGGGCTGGTACCAGCCATGACAGTGATCCATGGTGTTAAGTAATGTTATGCTAACATGTCATCCCCAGTGCTCACCAGATGTCATCAGTTTTTGTTTGATGTGTTCCCACTGTTTTTGTTTGATGTGCTCCCACTGTTTTTGTTTGATGTGCTCCCACTGTTTTTGTTTGATGTGCTCCCACTGTTTTTGTTTGATGTGCTCCCACTGTTTTTGTTTGATGTGCTCCCACTGTTTTCTTGCGTGTACTGCTCTCTCTCCTTACTAACCTTGTATGACCCCCCCCCCAAGCTCCAGTAGCCACAATCAGCTGATCTTCGTGAAAGACGTACATGTGTAGGAGCGTCGCTGAAGTTACTCAGGTAGTGTATTTCAGGGCACTGCCTTCAGTAAGCGTAATTATATCTCTTTCCCCATGCTGTGTGTGGATAGGCTCCCGTGGATACAATAATAATAATAATAATAATAATATTATTATTACTAGCAGTAATAATAGTTTACGTTCAAGGTGGGTCAGTGATGGTGGTTTGTTTGTCAGGAAACAAGACAGTGTCTCTTGACGTGGGTCTTAATCAGATGAACCATTCATTGGGTAATAATCCACCGACTCACCCCACCTAGGTTTTACACCACTGTTATAAAAAAGGCATCATACTGAGATATCATTAGATGATATCGCCCTATAAGGATTCAAAGTGGCTTTGATTTTTCAATTTTGAATGCTAAATTTGCAGTATTCATATATATATATATATATATATATATATATATATATATATAATATATAATATATATATATATATATATATATATATATATATAATTAGTTATTTATAAGAATCTATGCATAAGTAATGATGTACAAGTCCCAGAAGGTTGATGGAAGTTATAGGAATCTTGGCAGACAGTGCTGGAAGGCTGCAGTGCTGGAAGGCTGCAGTGCTGGAAGGCTGCAGTGCTGGAAGGCTGCAGTGCTGGAAGGATGCAGTGCTGGAAGGATGCAGTGCTGGAAGGCTGCAGTGCTGGAAGGCTGCAGTGCTGGAAGGCTGCAGTGCTGGAAGGATGCAGTGCTGGAAGGATGCAGTGCTGGAAGGCTGCAGTGCTGGAAGGCTGCAGTGCTGGAATAATGCAGTGCTGGAAGGCTGCAGTGCTGGAAGGCTGCAGTGCTGGAAGGCTGCAGTGCTGGAGGTTTAGTGATTGAGGCTTCAGTTTACGGCGGCCGTCTGTCAGCGTGTTAGGTCAGTGTAAGTTTATTCAGATATACACAAATACAGTTACATAGATTATCTTACATAGCAGCATATGTGTAGAGAACCCTCCAGGATAACCCAAAAAAGTCAGACAGAGTGACTTATTTCCATTGGGGTAATTTCCTTCCATCCTACCTGAGACTCACTTGTCCATTATCTCTCTCATCCTCCCTTCGTAGATGTCTCACAGTAAACAAGAGGAGAGAAGTAATTAATAAACACAGTTGAGATAGAGCAGGTAGCCAGTGAAGGTTTGGGGGAGATAAGTGAATAATTATAAGAGAATATTCTCACAAACTTGTAGCCACACGAGTACCACTGAATGTGTGACATTGGCCAGAAGCCAAGGTGACTTAATGTGTTGTAGTATTAGCTGGGTAACATCTGTGAAGGGATTCGAGGAAGCTTATCCAGGCTTTTCTAGAGATGGGATGTACAGTACTGTACTCAGAATGTGGTTCTGGAGGTGGGAAATACAGTATTTGTATTCTTTAGAAAGTGTGGTTCTGGAGGTGGGAAGTACAGTGTCTGCTCTCTGTAGGATGGGTTGAGATGTAGTTCTCGAGGTGGGATATACAGTTCTGAGTTCTGTACGCTGGTTGGAGATGTGAAGGTGGGAGGTGCAGTGCCTCACTCGGAAAGATGTGTGGAGACTTCGAATTCTTAACCCCCGGGGAGTTAATAAGCCAGGATAACCAAAGAAAGTCAAGCAGCGTGGCTTATTTCCATTGGAGTCCCTAGGTCTTCACCTAGGATGTGACCCACAACAACCGTCTGACTCCTGGGTGACCTGGCCAGCATATGTTAGACCTGGCTGATGTTGATCAACGTGTTTACATTAGTTTTACGATGCTTTCTGTCGAGTCGAACTCTACCACTAAGTGGCTCATTTGATCATTACTTCTTCAAGGTGGGAGGGTGCCTTGATGCTAGTGAAGAGCTCTTGATCCAAGAAATTGGAGCTCCTTTTTCCTTCCTGGCATCAAACCTGATTATCTCCCATTCCCAAGTTTTGTATGACCCTTACGGGTTTAACGGTTCCCCACGAATATAATAATTAGATCATATCTGTGTTCTTCTGGAAAGACGGTCGTGGTGCGAGTGATGGTGAATGTCTTATTCTTTGGGGTTACCCTCTACTTTGACCAACTTTTATAACATTTCTGTTCTTTCACATCAGTAATTTCAGCTACGAGCGACGTTAGTCATCTGGCTATGTAATAAAAAAGATGCTTTCTAACACATCTTCTATGTCTCATCTGTCCCTGATGGTTGCATTTTTCTAGTACCCTGGCTGACACCAGGGTCATGACCTGACCCAACTAGGTATGAAGGCAATTACCAGTCTTACTGCCTCCACTTACACCTACCACGATCTGCACAAAAGTCAATGAAGAAAGAAAACTAGAAGTCTATCGTTTCAAGTCAATGGTCTCCTGGTACCTAGACGATGTCTGATAGGTGCTACCCAGTCTGTTACATCACAACACTGGTGGTCTGAGGTGCTTCGTCCCACGCCTAGAAAGAAGTGAGACCTAAACATTATCTTCTTGCTGTGAGTCCATCTAGCAAGGTGCAAAACATAGCCACGTCTTGGACGATAAATCCAGGTGATTTTGCCGAGTGCCGTCGGAATGTTGTGGCCTAGGCGGCAGAACACACCAGGTGTCATCGTGGCCTTGGGCGTCACATCTGGGACCACTGAAAGAAGTCTGTGTGTGTCATCCTACAGCAACTACCAGCTTTGCGTGTATCATGGTCCACCTGCAGTCCCCAGCAAGCACCTGCAGCAGCCATGGAGCAAGAGGAACGCGCCAGCCCAAGTACACCTCCCATTTCTCCCTCAAGTATCAGCAGCATGATTGCTTTTATTTGTTTAACTGTGAAGTTTGCGTCGAATCAGAACGAAATATTAGAAATATAAACTGCTAGTTATCATTGTATACTGAATATAAATCAAAGAACGCACGATTTACCTGTCGTCTTCCGCATTCATGAGACACAAATGAAAGATCAGTATTTCTACTAAGAGTGCAAAACGTTTAACAGGCTTCCGTATCACCCTCGTAACTTAGAAGGGTGATTAATATCTTTCTGGATAGTTGCTGTCAACTTTATACCTCGCTTGTTAAGTTCTTTTCTGTGAACACCAAGAAACAATATCAACCCACAAGCCAGAAATTCATTCATTCTTACAGGTGTCCCTTAGTCAGCTCACACACTCAGGTCCGGGGGTCGATCCCCGGTAGGGGTGGAAAAATTAGGACGTGTTTTCTTAAGACACCTGCTGTCCATGTTCACTTCTCAGTGAAACAGGTACCTGTGTGTTAGTCGACTGGTGTGGGTCGCATCCTGGGGACAAAATTGACCTAATTTGCCCGAAATGCTTTACATAACAAGGGACTTTCTATATAGTACGTCATTGATGCCAGCTGGGCCGGTATGTCTTGTACTTGTAGAAATAACGATTATAATTATTATTATTATTATACTTGGTAATACTGTATTCAACTAACACAGAAATAAAAACTAGGGAATACTATTGTCCTTTGTTTTAACACTTGAGCAGTTTCCTTCCGAGGCAGGGAGACCCGAAAAAGAAGAAACACTTTCACCATCACTCACTCCATTACTGTCTTACCAGAGGCGTACCAACACTGAAGTTCGAGAACTAGAACACATCTCCAGCCTTCCTTCAGAGTGCCGGCACTGTACTTCTCACCTCCAGGACTCAAGTCCGGCCATCCGAGCTTCTCATACGTAAAATATTATGATGAAATAATAGAAAAACCCGTTCATAGCTTCTGGAGAAGCGCTAAAACCATACGAGTAGTTAGATTTCATCCTGAGAAGGAGAGGGAGAGCTCTAATTATGTGGATCAAGAGCACTTCAGCAACATCAAGGTGAAGTTTCCTTAACTGATGAATGACGTAAATACATAACAAAAAAAATAAACTAAAAAAAAACTAATATATACCACTTAAAACTGTGTGTGTGTGTGTGTGTGTGTGTGTGTTTGTGTGTGTATGTTGTGTGTTTACTCACCTAATTGTAATTGCAGGGGTCGATTCACAGCTCCTGGCCCCACCTCTTCACTGGTCGATACTAGGTTACTCATCTTTCTCCATGATCTTTATCATACCTCTTCTTAAAGCTATGTATGGATCCTGCCTCCACTACATCACTTCCCAGACTATTCCACTTCCTCACAACTCTATGACTGACGAAGAACTTCCTAACATCCCTGTGGTTCATCTGAGTCTTCAACTTCCAACTGTGTCCCATTGTTGCTGTGTCACATCTCTGCAACATTCTGTCTCTGTCACCTTGTCAATTCCTCTCAGTATCTTATATGTCGTTATCATGTCCCCCCCATCTCTCCTGTCCTCCAGTGTCATCAGGTCGATTTCCCTTAACCTCTCCTCGTAGGACATACCCCTTAGCTCCGGGACTAGTCTTGTTGCAAACCTTTGCACTTTCTCTAGCTTCTTTACGTGCTTGGCTAGGTGAGGGTTCCAAACTGGTGCTGCATACTCCAGTATGGGCCTAACGTACACAGTGTACAGGGTCCTGAACGATTCTTTATTAAGATGTCGGAATGATGTTCTTAGGTTTGCTAGGCGCCCGTATGCTGCAGCAGTTATTTGGTTGATGTGCGCCTCAGGAGATGTGCCTGGTGTTATACTCACCCCAAGATCTTTTTCCTTGATTGAGGTTTGTAGTCTCTGGCCCCCTAGACTGTACTCCGTCTGCGGTCTTCTTTGCCCTTCCCCAATCTTCATGACTTTGCACTTGGTGGGGTTGAACTCCAGGAGCCAATTGCTAGACTAGGATTGCAGCCTGTCCAGATCCCTTTGTAGTTCTGCCTGGTCCTCGTCCGATTGAATTCTTCTCATCAACTTCACATCATCTGCAAACAGGGACACTTCGGAGTCTATTCCTTTCGTCATGTCGTTCACAAATACCAGAAACAGCACCGGTCCTAGACCTGACCCCTGTGGAACCCCACTCGTCACCGGCGCCCATTCGGACACCTCGCCACGTACCATGACTCGCTGCTGTCTTCCTGACAGGTATTCCTTGATCCATTGTAGTGCCTTCCCTGTTATCCCTGCCTGGTCCTCTAGCTTCTGCACTAATCTCTTGTGTGGAACTGTGTCAAACGCCTTCTTACAGTCCAAGAATATGCAATCTGTGTGTGTGTGTGTGTGTGTTAGTTACCATTTTGTCCTAGGCACATGTCGATTAGACACTAGGCCTGTTGTATGTATGTGTGTGTGTGTGTGTGTGTGTGTGTGTGTAAGGAAACACTTCGAAATGTGTGTGTACTCACCTAATTGTGGTTGCAGGGGTCGATACTCCGCTCCTGGCCCCGCCTCTTCGCTGTCTGCTACTGGGTCTCTGCTCTCCATGAGCTTTATCATACCTTGTCTTAAAACTATGTATGGTTCCTGCCTCCACTATATCTTTCTCTAGACTATTCCACTTCCTGACTACTCTGTGGCTGAAGAAATGCTTCCTAACATCCCTTTGACTCATCTGAGTCTTCAGCTTCCAGTTGTGTCCCCTTGTTTCTGTGTTCCCTCTCTGGAACATCCTGTCACTGTCTACCTTGTCAATTCTCCGCAGTATTTTGTATGTCGTTATCATGTCTCCTCTGACCCTTCTTTCTTCCAGTGTTGTTAGTCCTATTTCCCTCAACCTTTCTTCATAAGACAGACCCCTGAGTTGTGGAACTAACCTTGTCGCAAACCTTGTTAGTTAGTTACCATTTTGTCCTAGGCACATGTCAATTAGACACTAGGCCTGTTGTATATATGTGTGTGTGTGTGTGTGTATGTGTATGTAAGGAAACACTTCGAAATGTTTCTGCCCCACCGGGAATTGAACCCGGCCCCTCAGTGCGTGAAGCAAGAGCTTTACCCACTAGGCCACCGGGGGCTGTGTGTGTGTGTGTATGTGTGTATGTGTGTTAGTATGTGTGTATGTGTGTGTGTGTGTGTGTGTGTGTGTGTGTGTGTTAAATATCAACAGTGACAAGAGTGTACACAAGATGATGGTCCTCGAGGTCACACATGACTTGCTGAAATGTACACCAAGTGTACTGTCCACCCCCACCCACTACACCCTATATACACTTACTACACCCTATATACACCCACTACACCCTATATACACTTACTACACCCTATATACACCCACTACACCCTATATACACCCACTACACCCTATATACACCCACTGCTCCCTATATACACCCACTGCTCCCTATATACACCCTCTACACCCACTACATATATATGCAGCCACTACACCGTATATAATTACTACTTCCTATATACACCCACTACACCCTGTATACGCCCACTACACCCTGTATACGCCCACTACACCCTGTATACGCCCACTACACCATATATACACCCACTACAACTTATATACACCCACTACACCCTATGTACACGTAGCTCGGTTGGTAGCACACTCAGCTCACACATTGAGGTCCGTGGTTCGATCCCTGGTACGGGTGGAAACTTTGCTGTCCCTGTTAGTCGACTGGTGTGGGTCGCATCCTGGGGACAAAATTAACCCAAGTTGCCCGAAATGCTCTGCATAACAAGCGGCTTTCTATGTCATTGATGTCAGCTATGGTCTGTATAAGTTGTATCATGTACTTGTAGAAATAAAGATTATTAGTATAATTGGAGGCCTGGTCACGGACCGGGCCGCGGGGGCGTTGACCCCTGGAATTCTCTCCAGGTAGACACCCTCTATACAGCCACTACACCCTCTATACAGCCACTACACCCTCTATACAGCCACTACACCCTCTATACAGCCACTACACCCTCTATACAGCCACTACACCCTCTATACAGCCACTACACCCTCTATACAGCCACTACACCCTCTATACAGCCACTACACCCTCTATACAGCCACTACACCCTCTATACAGCCACTACACCCTCTATACAGCCACTACACCCTCTATACAGCCACTACACCCTCTTACAGCCACTACACTTCTATAGAGCCACTACACCTTCTATACAGCCACTACACCCTCTATGCCACTACACTCTACAGCCCTACACTTACACCACTACACCCTCTATACAGCCACTACACCCTCTATACACCACTACACCCTCTATACAGCCACTACACCTCTATACAGCCACTACACCCTCTATACAGCCACTCACCCTCTATCACCACTACACTCTATACAGCCACTACACCTCTATACAGCCACCCCTATACAGCCACTACACCCTCTATACAGCCACTACACCTCTATACAGCCTACCCTCTATACAGTCACTACACCCTCTATACAGTCACTACACCCTCTATACAGTCACTACACCCTCTATACAGCCACTACACCCTCTATACAGTCACTACACCCTCTATACAGCCACTACACCCTCTATACAGCCACTACACCCTCTATACAGCCACTACCCCTCTATACAGCACTCAGCCTCTATACAGCCACTGCCCTCTATACAGCCACTACACCCTCTATACAGCAACCACGCCTCTATACAGCACTACACCCTCTATACAGCCACTACACCCTCTATACAGCCACTACACCCTCTATACAGCCACTACACCCTCTATACAGCCACTACCCCTCTATCAGCCACTACACCTCTATACAGCAACCACCCTCTATACAGCACTACACCCTCTATACAGTCACTCCCACCCTCTATACAGTCACTACACCTCTATACAGCCACTACACCCTCTATACAGCCACTACACCCTCTATACAGCCACTACACCCTCTATACAGCCACTACACCCTCTATACAGCCACTACACCCTCTATACAGCCACTACACCCTCTATACAGCCACTACACCCTCTATACAGCCACTACACCTCTATACATGCTACTACCACCCTCTATACAGCCACTACACCCTCTATCAGCCTACCCCTCTATACAGCCACTACACCCTCTATACAGCCACTACACCCTCTATACAGCCACTACACCCTCTATACAGCCACTACACCCTCTATACAGCCACTACACCCTCTATACAGCCACTACACCCTCTATAGCACTCACACCCTCTATACAGCCACTACACCCTCTATAGCAGCCACTACACCTCTATACAGCCACTACACCCTCTATACAGCCACTACACCCTCTATACAGCCACTACACCCTCTATACAGCACTACACCTCTATAAGCCACTACACCCTCTATACAGCACTACACCCTCTATACAGCCACTACACCCTCTATACAGCCACCACCCTCTATACAGCCACTACGCCCTCTATACAGCCACTACACCCTCTATACAGCAACCACGCCCTCTATACAGTCACTACACCCTCTATACAGCCACTACACCCTCTATACAGCCACTACACCCTCTATACAGCCACTACACCCTCTATACAGCCACTACACCCTCTATACAGCCACTACACCCTTATACAGCCACTACACCCTATACACTACACCACACCCTCTATCAGTCACTAACCCTATACAGCCACTACACCTTATACAGCTCACATACCACTATAAGCCTTATGCACTCAGCATACACCCTATACAGGCACTGACCTCTATCAAGCCACTAGTCCTCATATACAGCCACTGACAGTCCATCTCACTAGTCACCACACCCCTCATACAGCATACATCTCATGAAGCCACTACATACAGCCAGCTAAGCTCAATACAGCTAGTCACAATAGCCACTGCACGGCTGAAAGTCACAATACCGAGGCTGAAAGTCCATACCAGCTAAGTCACTAATCTCGAGGCTGGAGTCACAATACGGCTGAAAGTCACACACCAACAGCTACACCTGAGCTGAAGTCACTACCGGCTGAGCTTCACATGCACATACCCTGCTAGTACGAGCACAGCCTGAGTCAGCACTACAGCTAGTCACAATTACCCAGGCTGAAAGTCACTACCCTCACAACCGCTGAATCACAGCCAGCTGAAGTCCCCCAATACCAGTAGCATACAGGCTTATCAGCAATCAGCCTGAGTCAATCCACTAGTCACTATACAGGCGGAAGCCTCCAGTGAGTCACTACCTACACATACGAGCTAAGTCACACAATACAGGCTGATCACAATCACAGAGGCTAAGTCACAACCGAGGCTGAAGTCACCCTACAGCTACACCTATACGAGGCTGAACACATCCACTAATCTACAGCCATCCAGGCTGAAGTCACAATACCGAGGCTGGAAGTCACAATCTGAGGCGGGAAGTCACAATACGAGGCTGAAGTCATACAGTCACTACCGAGGCTGAAGTCACACTATAGCCGAGGCTGGAAGTCCAATACCAGGCTGAGTCACACCGAGGCTGGAAGTCACATCCGGCTGGAGTACAGATACCCGAGGCTGGAAGTCCATACCGAGGCTGAAGTCACAATCGAGGCTGAAGTCACAATACCAGGCTGGAAGTCACAATACGAGGCTGAAGTCACAATACGAGGCTGAAGTCACAATACCGAGGCTGGAAGTCACAATACCGAGGCTGAGTCACATACCGGGCTGGAAGTCACACACCGGGCTGGAAGTCACAATCCGAGGCTGGAAGTCACAATGCCAGGCTGAGTCACAATACCGAGGCTGAAGTCACAATACACATACGGCTGGAAGTCACGTCAGGTGAAGTCACTACCGAGGCTGAGTCACAATGCCGAGGCTGGAAGTCACAACTACGAGGCTGGAAGTCACAATACGAGGCTGAGTCACAATACCGGGCTGAGTACAGCCACAATACCGAGGCTGGAAGTCATCATTCCGAGGCTGAGTCCTACCACATCCACCAGGCTGGAGTCACAATACCGAGGCTGGAAGTCACAATACCGAGGCTGGAAGTCACAATACCGAGGCTGGAAGTCACAATCCGAGGCTGGAAGTCACAATACCGAGGCTGGAAGTCACAATACCGAGGCTGGAAGTCACATCAGGCTGGAAGTCACATACCGAGGCTGGAAGTCACAATACCGAGGCTGGAAGTCACAATACCGAGGCTGGAAGTCACAATACCGAGGCTGGAAGTCACAATACCGAGGCTGGAAGTCACAATACCGAGGCTGGAAGTCACAATCCCGGGCTGATGGGCTGGAAGTCACAATCCGAGGCTGGAAGTCACAATACCGAGGCTGGAAGTCACAATACCGAGGCTGGAAGTCACAATACCGAGGCTGGAAGTCACAATCCGAGGCTGGAGTCCATACGAGGCTGGAAGTCACAATACGAGAGTCACAATCGAGGCTGAAGTCACAATACCGAGGCTGGAAGTCACAATACCGGGCTGGAAGTCACAATACCGAGGCTGGAAGTCACAATCGGGCTGGAAGTCACATGCTCGAGGCTGGAAGTCACAATCCGAGGCTGGAAGTCACAATTCCGAGGCTGGAAGTCACAATACCGAGGCTGGAAGTCACAATACCGAGGCTGGAAGTCACAATCCGAGGCTGGAAGTCACAATACCGAGGCTGGAAGTCACAATACCGAGGCTGGAAGTCACAATACCGAGGCTGGAAGTCCCAATACCGAGGCTGGAAGTCCCAATACCGAGGCTGGAAGTCCCAATACCGAGGCTGGAAGTCCCAATACCGAGGCTGGAAGTCCAATACCGAGGCTGGAAGTCCAATACCGAGGCTGGAAGTCCCAATACCGAGGCTGGAAGTCACAATACCGAGGCTGGAAGTCACAATACCGAGGCTGGAAGTCACAATACCGAGGCTGGAAGTCACAATACCGAGGCTGGAAGTCACAATACCGAGGCTGGAAGTCACAATACCGAGGCTGGAAGTCACAATACCGTGGCTGGAAGTCACAATACCGAGGCTGGAAGTCACAATTCCGAGGCTGGAAGTCACAATACCGAGGCTGGAAGTCACAATTCCGAGGCTGGAAGTCACAATACCGAGGCTGGAAGTCACAATACCGAGGCTGGAAGTCACAATACCGAGGCTGGAAGTCACAATACCGAGGCTGGAAGTCACAATACCGAGGCTGGAAGTCACAATACCGAGGCTGGAAGTCACAATACCGAGGCTGGAAGTCACAATACCGAGGCTGGAAGTCACAATACCGAGGCTGGAACATGTCACAAAACTCTCTTAAGAGATGAACCTCAAGAGAACTTTTTGGTCAGTTTTGGACCATTGACAAGTTAGACTGAAGCAAGAAGTGAAGAAGACCAGAATATATACGAGAGGGAGCGGAGAAGGTAATTGTAATAGAAGTGGTGCTGAGGTAGTAGTGTTGGTGGAGGGCATAAAATAGCTGCTGTAGTAGCAGTAGCAAAGGTAGCAGCAGGAGTGGTGGTAGTAGTGAGGAAGTAGCACTGGTACAAGTAATAGTGAAAGGGTAGTAGTCACAAATGAGCTGGTAAAAGACAGATAAAGACTGAAGAAAGAATGAGGGATGGAAAAGAAGAGTAGGAGAAGTGATGGTAGAATTAGTAGTTGTAGTGATAGAAATAAAAAGGTAGCAGTAGAAAACTGAAAAAAAATGGCTGAGAGTAGTAGTAGGTATAGTAGCAGCAGCAATGGTTGTAGTGGTAGTGCATTAAAAAGAATCGTAGAAGACAGGAAAGGTATGGAAGTACAGGACAAGTGAAGAGGTGAGAAGAGGAGACAAAGGTCAGGTTAAATCATGAGTATTCTGAAGTTCAGTGGAGTATTTGACAACAAAACTAGAAAGCCAGGTCTCTACTAGAGACAAAGCCAGGACTAAGATTCATGTTGGAAATGTTATGTATAAGGGATACTTCAACAGTCTTTCTCCTTCCATCAAGTTTAAAGTTGAATGGGAATCAAACTCTTTGTGTCCCGTCCTTCATGTGAATGTTCGTAGCTCCACGACAAGCATTTTTTTTTTTTTTTGAGGCCTGGTCACAGACCGGGCCGCGGGGGCGTTGACCCCTGGAATTCTCTCCAGGTAAACAGTGGTATGTGCATTCGCTACTATTTTTTTAATGGTCTCTCTGCCAAGAAAAGTGTCCTTATTTATCTCTCTCTCTCTCTCTGTGACCTCCACATCTGTAACCCCAGTTTCTTGACTCTGGATTATTATTATTATAATCAAATAGAAGCGCTAAACCACAAGGGTCATACAGCGCTATCTTGACTCTGGAATGTCCATTTTTTGTAGCATGTTCTCTCGCCTTATATATCCTCCCAATTTGATAAACCCTGCATAATCTCATGCTTAACGGACTTATCTCCCTTCTCCTGTCTACCTGGAGGGTATTCCGGGGATTAACGTCCCCGCGGCCCGGTCTATGACCAGGCCTCCCGGTGGATCAGGGCCTGATCAACAAGGCTGTTACTGCTGGCTGCACGTAGTCCAACGTACGAACCACAGCCCGGCTGATCTGGCACTGACTTTAGGTATCTGTCCAGCTCCCTCTTGAATACAACCAGGGGTCTACTGGCAATGCCCCTTATGGCTGGTGGGAGGCTGTTGAACAGTCTTGGGCCCCGGACACTTATTGTGTTTTCTCTTAGTGTACCAGTGGCGCCCCTACTTTTCACTGGGGGTTCGTTGCACCGTCTGCCAAGTCTTTTGCTTTCGTATGGAGTGATTTCTGTGTCCATATTAGAGACGAGTCCCTCCAGAATCTTCCAGGTGTAGATTATGATATATCGCTCTCGCCTGCGCTCCAGTGAGTACAAGTCAAGTGCTTCCAGACGTTCCCAGTAGTTAAGGTGTTTGATGGAACTTATACGTGCAGTAAAGGTTCTCTGTACATTCTCTAGATCTGCAATTTCACCTGCCTTGAATGGGGATGTTAATGTACAGCAGTACATTGAATGTTCTTGAATGTTCTCATTATCCATCCTATCAGTTTCCTCGCAGATGTGATAGTGGCATTGTTGTGGTCCTTGAAGGTGACGTCTTCGGACATTACCACACACTCTGCCTTCCATATTTCCAGTCTTTTAAATAATAATAATAATCTTTATTTCTACAAGCACATTTACAAGGTATACAGGCCTAGCTGACATCAATGACGTACTATATAGAAAGCCCCTTGTTATGTAAAGCATTTCGGGCAAATTAGGTTAATTTTGTCCCGGGATGCGACCCACACCCGTCGACTGACACCCAGGTACCTATTTACTGATAGGTGAACATGGATAACAGGTGTTTAAGTAAACACGTCCTAATGTTTCCACCCATACCAGGGATCGACTCCCGGACCTGTGTCTGTGAGCTGAGTGCGCTACCAGTCGAACTACGGGACATCTTAACACCCTCCGCCATTTAGACATCAAACTTACCTTTCGCCAAACTAAATTTCTTCGTAGTCATCTAGTTCATTCTTCTGTCACTTATGCTCTTGTCCTCTTCAATACTTTGGTGCAACTTGCCGCTCTCTTTCTGACAGACTTAGAGCAGAAAAACTATCCGCCTTCTCTACACTAATAATGCTCTTTTCTGTCACGTTAGAGATCACGGTCTTCCTATTAACTGGTGCATTGCCAAAAGGGTCTACCCTTCTAGCTTCTTGCTGAAGCATCCCTTTCATACATTTCTAATATGAATCTTAGTCCTGACTGTCTCTAGTGAGGTAGGGATAAATTAGAAAGTATTACAAAGCAAGTAGTGTTATTTGAGATATATAGTAACATATCTTAGAGAGGATACCAACTGACTTGGAGACCTTTATGTGCTGGATGTGGGTGTTGAATTTCAAGTTGGTGTTAAGGTACAGACCTAAATTTTTCCCCTCAGTGAGTTTATTTTTAATCATACGGATCTGAATGGGAGATGACAAAAGTTGTCATATGTCATTATACGTATGTGGACCTGTACCTATATAAAGTTACTACTACATCCTTCTTTTCCCCTCACTCCTTCCTTGTCTTTCTCCGTTCATTTGTGAACACTATTCCTTCTACCACTACTTCTGCAGCTATTCTATGTTCTCAACCATACCTGTGGGGATTTCGGGGGTCAACGCCCCCTCGGCCTGGTCTGTGACCAAAGCTCGTGGCTGATCAGGGCCTGATCAACCAGGCTGTTACTGCTGGCCGCATGTAAACCAACATACGAACCACACCCCGGCTGGTCAGGTACTGACTTAAGGTGCCTGTCCAGCTCTTTCTTGAAGACAGCCAGGGGTCTATTGGTAATCCCCCTTATGTATGCTGGGAGGCAGTTGAACAGTCTTGGGCCCCTGACACTTATTGTGTTGTCTTAGCGTACTCTTGGCGCCCCTGTTTTTCATAGAGGGGATGTTGCATCTCCTGCCGATTATTATTATTATTATTACAATCATGGGGAAGCGCTAAACCCGTATGATTATACAGCGTCCTGTGGGGAGGGGGATGGAAGGTATTCAGGCTTAATTCAGGGAACTGGAGCACAGATCCAATTCCCTAGATCAAGAGCCCCTCACCAGTCAAGGAACCTCCCTTGAGGGGATCTCCTGCCGAGTCTTTTCGTAGGGAGTGATTTTCATGTGCAGATTTGGGACTAGTCCCTCTAGGATTTTCCAAGTGTATATTATCATGTATCTTTCTCGCCTGCATTCCAGGAGTACAAATCAAAGGACTTCAACCGTTCTCAGTAATTTGGGTGCTTTATCATACTTATGTGTGCCGTGAAGGTTGTTTGTGTATTCTCAAGTTCTGCAACTTTGCCAGCCTTGAAAGGGGCCGTTAGTGTACAGCAATATTCCAGCCTAAGAGAACAAGCAATTTGAAGAGAATCATCATGGGCTTAGCATCTCTAGTTTTGAAGATTCTCATTATCCATCCTATCATTTTCCTAGCAGATGTGGTAGATACATTGTTGTGATCTTTGAAAGTGAGTTTCTCTGACATTATTGCTCCCAGGTCCTTCACATTAGTTTTTCGCTGTTACGTGGTTAGCATTTGTTTTATACTCTGATACAGTTATTTCCTGGAGTTTTCCACAGCGGCATAATTGAAATTTTTCCTCATTGAACTTCATATTGTCTTCTGTGACCTATTTAAAGATTTAGTTGATGTCCGCTTGGACATTTGCAGTGTCTTCGATGGATGACACTGTCATGCAAATTCTCGTATCATCAGCAAAGGAGGACACAGGGCTGTGGCTTTCATCTCTCAGATATGATGAGGAACAGGATGGGAGCGAGTACTTTACCTTGTGGACAGAGCTTTTTACTGTAGCCGCCTTTGACTTTACTCGTTTACTATTACACTTTGTGTTCTATTTGTTAGGAAGTTATAGAGCCATCTACCCACTTTTCATGTTATTCCTTTATCATGCATTTTGTGTGCTATTAAACCATGATCGTACTTGTCGAAGGCTTTCGTAAAGTCTGTGTATACTACATCTGCATTTTGTTTGTCCTCCAGTGCATCCAAGACCATGTCATAATGGTCCAGTAGTTGTGAGAGGCAGGAGCGACCTGCTCTAAACCCATGTTTACTGCCACCTTTGTTGAGTGAGGCTATGTCTGTTGTTTTTATTGACTGTGGGATGACCCGTGTCTACTCCGTCTCCATAGAATATTTAAGGCAAGAGAAAGGGGTTTCTTGCAGTTCTTGATGAACACAGAGTTCCAGGATCTGGGGCGGAGTGCATGGCCATGTCATCTATTGCTTTTTCAAAGTCCCGTGGTGTTAGTTTACATGTATATCAGAAATTCTTGAATTAACCAAATTTTGAGTCTCGGTCATAAAAAAAATCATTTAGATTGCCGATCCTTAGTCTGATTAATGTTTCACTAAATGCTGAGTCATATTGGAACTTCAGTATCTAACTAATTTCTTTGCTGTCATCTGTGTAAGTCCCATCTCGTCTAAGCAGGGATCCAATACTAGATGTGGTTTTTGCCCTAGGTTTCACATGTTTTCCAATTTCATTTATGACTAAAATTTCTTCTTTTGTTTCTTGTCTCCTGTATGATTCTTTAAACTTAAGTTCGATATTTGCTGTTTCCCTGACCAGTACCTCCTTTCGTATTTCACATAGACTGGCTCTTTTCAGCAGCTCTGGGATTCTTTGTCTTTGCCTGTAAAGGGGGCATCTTTCTTTCTAGTTTACATCTCTTCTTTTTTCTTAAAGGAATATGCCTAGAGCATACCTCACGTGCCATAGTTAATTCTTTCTAGGCAAAGGTTTGGATTCGTGTTGTTTAGGATATCTTCCCAGCATGTTTCATTTAGGACATGATTGATTTGATCCCACTGCATGTTTTTGTTATTGAAGTTGAATTTGGTGAAGGCATCCTTTTAACTGATCACCTTATGCTGGTCAGGAGCCCTGCACATACATGTCTGTACTATGTTGTGATCTGAGTGTATTTTCTTTGATACTGTTATATTTCGTATCAGATCATTATTATTAGTAAAGGTGAGGTCAAGCGTATTTTCCAATCTTATTTGCTCCACTATTTGCTGGCTTAAAGTGAATTTGTTTCAGAGATTTAATAGTTCATGTGTGTGAATTTTCATCTCTGTTGCCTCCTGGGGATATCTCTGCTAAAACATTATTTGCTACATTTCTATATGTTTGGGGCAGGAGTTGGGAGATATAGCATGGCAAAGTTCGCGGTAGAGTGAAAAAAAGGGGCACTGAGGAACAACATAGCAGGCCTCCTTCCTCGCTGAGCTCTGGCAGAGCACTCAAGCATAGCATGGTGGGGAACAATGGAGCAAGATGGGCTCCAGTACACTACGTCATCAAACTTTTCCTATGGTGGAAACGTGAGTGAAATGTATGCACCAAAATCTCGTGTATAGATTTTTTTTGTGTTGGACATGTATAGATTTTTTTTGCAGGCACTATAGATGTAAAATCACATACACACAATGAAAAGTATTACACAAGAAGGACTAAACACACACAATGTAAACAGTGTTTATATTTTACCTAGAGAGCCTGTCCAGCAGATAAATAGGGTTTTCTGGTGAAATGGATGAGTGCCAAGTGACAATGTGATTGAGGGCATAAGGTCCTATTGGTTGCAAATAATGAATGCCAAGTGGCTCTGTGGTGGCATCTGAGTTACAAGATGTACTCTGGCAACATGAGTATGGCAAGTGGCACATCAGTAAGTATGTGTGCGCTAAAGAAAAATAAAACGACTTATAAAAATCATAGTAGTGATTTATTTTGTTTTACAAAAATAGATGCTGCAACACTTCATGTCTATAAATATATGAAATCCAGTGATAATAACATGTAAACTACTTTATTAGGATGAGCATGGAATATTCATGAGGAAGTGCTAAACCCATAAGGGTGATAAAAGGCCTAAAAGCTTAAAAACCCACTGGTGTATCTATTGCAGTAATGGAATTACATGGAGTCTTCCTGGTTCCCAGAAGATGGGTAAAACAATCATCTTGAACTGCACTAAGACTTGTATCATTATAACTTTACAAGCTAAACCAAGACTTATTGTAAATGTAACCAGGTATACAATATGTTAATTTATGCCTTACCAACTTAAGCAACTACACATCACTTTGGGATAACTAAGAAAATTTTGAGTACTGTACACCTCTCCTTGCCTTAAGAATATCAAGGACATCTATCCTCATTAAGATGAACTGTAGTATGCTTTGCATACACAATCTTGACACTGCTATACAGTTTGTGATATTCTAAAATGACAAGACACGAAACCAGCTCGCTCATGTCATTTTTATACTGGTTAATATGCAACCTCATTTAACACAAATATCAAGAGTAAAAGTAACAATACAATGGCAGAAATAATTTGCAACTAAGCCTCACTTTGGTGACTTGATAAAAGACTAGGTTGGACTGAAATGCTGTCTTGAAATTTCCTCTACTAATTGCAGGTTAACTGTGAAACACACACACACTATAAAGTTTTAGAAAGTCAAGTATTAAGCTTAGATAAAATAATATTTGTGGAAATAACCGTTAATGTTCACAATAGTATATTCTTTCATCATATAATATTAATGTCCCACAAACTATTAAAGGCATCAGTTATATCAAGGTTTTGGATTTAGTTCAATTCCTGGGTATTTTTTTTTTTTTTTATGTAACATGAGAATGTACATGGTAGTCAGAGATGTTCTGCTGCTGCTGTGAAAAACTGAATCGGCTTCATGAAAGCTGTGTCTGCTTTAGTACAACCAATAATAATCATCATTGTACAAGACTTGTAATGAAATTATCAGCCCTGCTTTAGTTATAATTTAAAATCAACTGTATACATGTACAGTGGTACCCCGACTTACGATGGTCCCCAAACACACCCTTTTATGTAAGTTTATTTTTTTAAATGCTTTTGTAAGTGTAATTTTGGGGGTCTAAACAGACTAGTCTATTTTACATTATTTCTTAAGGAGATAAATTCGTTTGGTAATGGCACTTGAACAGCATTCTGGAATGAAAAAATATCGTAAGTCGGGGTACCACTGTATATGGTTTATAATTTGGTAACTTACACTGGCGCTGAGTTTTTGGTACTAAAAATTTTCAAGGGAAAATATGCTGTAGCTATGAAAGTTTTAATTTCTTTACTGCAATTGGCAAGTAAATGCTGTACAGCATATGTATTTTAATATTATAAAAAATATCTAAAATATTAATTTTTTAATTATTTACTGCTATGGCTATTTTGTTGATATGTGGCAGTGCCGGTGTCCTGTGATACTGTACTATTCAGTGGGAATTTTTTTTCTTTACTGAGTATTTGCATCTATAGCATATAAACAGTGTTTATTAGTCAAGTAAAGACTATGTACAACAACAGCAGCAGCAACACACTCAGTATCGACGAGATCACAGAATCTTTCTTACCATGACCTAAAAGCTGACATACTGAAGGTCAGTCATAACCTTCAGTACATCAGCACAGGAACAAATACATCCCAAATACACCCATGAATACTGCTACATATGATTTTTAATATATTCGTTTGGGCTCCTCAAGGAAGATTCCTTAAGTCAGTGAGAATCTTGCTTTCCAGGTGCTGTATGGCTCCTACAAGATTAGTACGCATCCTCCTATGAATATAATAAATTCATTATGAAGCACTTATTCCACAGGAGTCATACAGCACCTGGGGCATGGGAAGTAATCTGGTTTGTTCTAATGAAGGGAAGGGTAGCTCCAATTCCTTGGATCAAGAGCCCTTTAACATCTAGACCCCTGCCTTGAAGGAATGAACAGTTATCCTGATGAACAGCTGGGACCAGTGCCAGGTTCTACTACACTGCACCTTCAGTTAGTCTGTTTTCACACTGACTTTTTTTTTTATACTGTCCAATACAGTAATTTTCACTTGGTAAGTTAACAATAATTAGGATGTCATAACTGGCATTAAAATTAAGTGAATATATTTTAGCCTAATCTTTGATTATATAAACTAGTATAGCCAAAGTAGACAGGAAGCTTATACATCTACAAGTGTCTCTCACTTTGTGATACAGTAGATGTGGTCAGGCTCATAGTAGATGTATTGAAACTGTATAAAGAGAATCCAAATTAAAATGGAAACACGAGCCCCCTCCAGGGAGGTTCCTTGATGCCAGTGAGGGGCTCTTGATTTAAGAAATTGAACCTGTTCTCCTTCCATGGGTTAACCTGAATACCTCTCATTCCCCATGTGCTGTATGACCAATATGGGTTAGTACAACCCTCCCATGAATATAATAATGTGATGTAAAACATAGGATATGATCTGAGACCTTGACTGTACTCTACTTTTCCCAGACATATTTCCAATACATTTGGGTGGGTTGTGAAGAGGGAAGTATACAGGCACTGTCAGTAGCAGGATTGCCTCCCTCTCCTAATCTCACCCCCATCATATCTGACAACACTCTTTACATATGCTCTCCACCCTCTCACTGTTACGGTAAGGATATTAGGTGTCTGGGCATATGGTATGGGAAAGTTGTGGTGAGGGTATTAGGTGTCTGGGCATGTGGTGTGGGAAGGTAATTGCATGCCTGGGTTTAGTGGAGGGGGGGGAGGGTTGAAGGGAGGGCTGTGTTGTGACCAAGATGAGCTGCCAAATGGCACCAATGATCATGTATAGGACACAATTGATTTACCACTAAACCTGCAGTTTTTACCCATCTTTAAAGAAAATTTTATTTCCATAAAGAGGAATATACAGTACTGTATATTATAGAAAGCTGTATAAAATCATTTTCTAGAGATGATAGCATATGCGAGAGTGTCAGATAGGAGTGAGTGGAGACGACAGTGATTTGATTATGTGTGAATGATGGTGAAAGTGGTTTTCTTTTTTGGATCACCCTGCCTCAGTGGGAGACGGCCAGTGTATTGAAAAAAAAAAAAAATGGCATAAGATGCAAAATTTGATGTGATACAGAATTATGCAGGGGCAAAGTTGGAGGTTGGGGAGGAATTTGCACAACAGCAATTTTGCCCAGTTTGAAGCCTATTTTTGGCCAACTCCAATGCTCAAACGGGGAAGTTCCCAGCTATTCTGCCTTCCATACTATCTATTGATTGCAAGAAACTGCCCATTTAACCATTGGAACTACCCAATAGTACCCAGAAGTTGGAAATTTTGCACTACTGTCAAAATTGCAATTGCAAAACTGAGTTCAAAACAAACACTAGGTACTGTATTGCAGCTACTTCTCTCTGTTCATTAATCACATCCCCAAGTGTCTCTCATATAACACTTGCATTTCAATTTGAATTTGTCACACACAAAAAATCAATGCTTTTCCCTATTTCTCAACTAATAAACCATAATCAAGAATGCCTAGTCATGGTTTAGGCCATCCCAATAATTGATGAAGACCTGGTAAAAACCCATGAAACAGATGGTGGATAGGGTGCTCCTTCCCTATCCCAGGAAAATTGCCCAAAATTAAGCATTTCTGCCACCTTGAGGTTTATTTCAGGCTACTTCTGATCTAAAAGTAACTAAAACTTTCTCCTTATCACTAGTATATTTTCTGATCATTAAAACTATGACAACTACCCTAAAACGTTGTCATATGTTTCAAGTCTCCTGTGTGTGGGTTATTTGTGTATCGCTCATCATGGTATTTTGCCTTTTGAATTCAGGCTATTTTAACTCGAACACAGGCTCAAAGATTTGCCACGCCCATCATGAACTGCATGGGGCAGGAATATTTTTTTTATACTGCACACCCACCACAGACCCATTCTCTCATATCTAGGTCAAAATTTCCCACTCACAGCAAATGTAAATTGTGTGTGCTAGTCTGTCATAGACTGATGAAAAGGCATGTGATGGACAGCTTCAGGGTTCAACAAACTCTGCACATTCATAAAATGAACATGTACAAAATGTGAATGCATTTGTTAAAAAAAAATATATGGATTAAAATTATATTTATAATACAACTTAAACAACACTAATTTTGAAATCTAATTCTTGATCACTTTATCAAACATATATGAGCCCTCCACATCTGCATTAAGAGGCTGGAACAGTGAAGTTCTATTGTGTTAAGGTGGCCAGAGCCAATGTTAAGGATCCACTGAGTGTATTACAAACAAATATAAGTCATCCATAGGAAATTACTCGTTGAAATGGGATCATTACACAAAAGTGAACTTTCATACAATTAGCATAAAATGAGACACCTGTTTATTAATATTTCTAAGCAAACTAAAACAAATCAGTACTATTACTGTTAACAGAGAGAACACTGCTACTAAATTACATTGACACTATTTATTGTTATCTGAAGGTATATTTAGAAAAAGCAATATTTCTTAATATTTTTATCTACTTAGGTTTATTGCCTAAATTAAAAGGTTAACAACCTGTCTATTCAAGTGAACCACAATAAAGTTTATAATTGTAAAGAGGCTGCACCTCAAAAACATTAACTGAAATGTAAATATAAGTACAGAATTTAATGCTCTAAATTTCATTCCTAGTGAAAATAGCAGTATTAATGTAATCAGCAAATGAATGAACTACATTATAAAAGCTAAATTACAGGATAAATTTGATCATTTTCTAAAGTATAAAAGGCATCCATGTAGGCTATACAAATCAGCCTGGGATAAGATGTAATATCCCTACATGTTGTTACAAGCCTTTTAAATATTGCAAAAGATGCACACAACTACATCTGATTGTATTATATGAGAGAAATTTTTTAAATATGTAGAAATAAGAAAATTCTATTAACACTTATTTTTTTTTTTAGAATATTACATTACCATTCCATGAAGAAAACATCTTATATATCTTAGGCCTAGCACCACAAATATGTGAAATCTCATAGTACCCAAATATTTTTAATATTAGTCTACAGTAGCATACTACCCTGTACTTTTAAATATTGTATTTTTACTGTTGAGCTATTTACACCATATATATAAGTATTTATTCAAATGTTTCAGTGTTTGGACTTTCTTGAAGTAAGGTAACATGGAAAAATTACTTCTTAACAGTGAAACAGCACATCAGATCATTTTTAAAACATGTTCATATAAACAATGCTATCAACACTTTCCTCAAAAAGTATAAATTAACTGACCAGTTTTATAAGATAAATAGTTTTTCTAGTAAGAGATTTTTTGACCCATATGTATGTTAACCCTTTGGGGGTCGACAGGCCTTCTCGGAAACTTGTTCTCGGTCGAAAATCTTTTGGAAAAAAAAAAAAATCTTATGAAATTATAATCTTTTTCCGATCATAACGACACCAAAAGTATGAAATATGATTGAAAACTTACGGAATTATGCTCTCGCAAAGTTATTGGTCTCGACGATGTTTACGCATAGGCGATTTCACCCACTTTGAGCCCTATTTTTGGCCAATTCCAATGTTCCAGTCCACTAAAATCATAGCTATTTCGCTATAACTCTATTTCTTCTATCGATTGAGTACAAGAAACCGCCCATATACCAATTTCAACTACCCAAAATAGTGGTCAGAAAATGGCAATTTGGCCAATTTCACACAAATTTCAAACGATGCCAATTTCAAAATGGGGTCCAGAATAAACAAGGCAGACATTCCTGGCACTAAAATAACATCTTCTCTGTTCATTAGTCACGTCTCCAGGCCCCTCTTACATTACTTTTGCTTTCCATTTTGAATTTTTATTCTCACAAAAAATAGAAGATTTACTGTTATGTATACAACTGCATCATTGTAAAAATGATATAAATAATATCAGCGCACTTGTGGAAGCATATTAGACTCGCCAGTTGATGTGTATTGGACGCATGGTGTGATTTGTTTACTCTTGAACATCGTCAAAAATCGAACATTTTTGCTAGTTTGAGCTCAATTTCAAGGTACTTGTCATTGTCAAACCAATCAAAATCATCTCTATTTCTGTAATATATCTTCCATTCTATCAAATGAGACCAAGAAAACGAGAATACATCAATAAATACCATACGAAAATAGACTGCAAAATCGCTGTTTTAAACAAAAAAAATGGTCGGAGTTTTTTTTCTCATTATGCAGTGTACTGCAGGAATTTTTTTTATACTGCTCACACTGACCACACAGACCCATTCTTTCATATGTAGGCCTACCAGCCGTTTCCCACTTAATTTGAGGCCGCTAGAATTTACTCGTACTAGTACGGCACCGACCCTGGCACGTAAAACATACTAGTACGGCACCGACCCCGAAAGGGTTAATGGGAGGGACCTGGTATGTTTGTTTATTCTACACCCATTTATATTTATCATCTTGTACATCCTAGTTTACAACTACAGTGCTAGCCACGGCATTATGCCGGGTGCGTGCCCCGGCATAATGCAGTGACGAAAATCAAAGGCCTACCATACAGGGGAGTCTTTTCTCGTCAGTGCATTATGCCGGGTAGCAGCCGTTAGCAAGACATCACGGCCTACCGCCACACTCCACAGTGACTCCTCAGTGCTCACGTGGCCGCCATGGTGAGAGGAAGTGTTGCACTTTTGTCTCTCATCTGCCCCATCTTTTGTCCAGTGTTCCCTTTGGTTTTGGGGCTATACATGTTTGATTATGGGTAAAAGGAAGTCTTTAACACCTGAAACTATAGCTCAAATCATAGGGCTTCACAAAGCTGGGCACCAGACGAAAGAAATAGTGGAGAATGTTGGTGTGTGTGAGCGTTCAGTGAGGAACTGGGTGCAGCATTTCAAGGCTGTTGGCAGTGTTGAGTTACCATCTGCCAAACCTTGGCCTTGCCCCTCGAAGAAGACATTTGTTCATACCTTAACTGTGTTAAAGAAGCAGTTAGAGTACACCTAAGATAACTGCTAGAGAATTGAAAGAAATCACATCTCTCAGAGGTGTCTGTAAGAATTACTAACAGACGTGTGTCAGAACTGGGCTAGTCACTGCCAGGTTAAGAAACCAATCCTCTCCAAGCCACAGAAGAAACGTAGGCTGGATTATGCAAAGAAATATCTTCACTGGACTCCTCAACAGTGGTCTGAAGTACTTTGGAGTGATGAAGCAACCTTCACTGTCACCTGTAACTATGGGGGACATGTGTACTGGCCCAGAGGTAGTGACCCATTAGACCCAAGCTCCACCTATCGGACCACCAAACACCCAGACTCGCTCATGGTTTGGGGGTGTTTCAGTGCTCAGAGTGTTAGTGAACTCATTGTGCTTCCCAAAACCCAGTATAATTACCTGGAGTTAGTGTGAAAATTTACCTGAGGCGTTTGACAAGTGTGGGGCTACGGTTTTTATGCAGGATGGTGCACCGTGTCATACCGCCAAATCTGTAGTTCAGTGGCTTAAGGTCTGTGAAGTGAGGTTCTTTAATGACTGGCCAGGCAATTTCCAAGACCTAAACCCTATTGAGAACCTCTGGTCAATAGTGAAACAAAGTTTACTGGGCAAGGATATCAGTTCCATCCCACAGCTGGAGGCTGCTCTACATGAGGCATGGAATAATATACCTCCCCAAACCCCTCAAGAATTTGTGTGAGTCTTCCTACATGGCTGAGAGACGTGATTAAGCGTAAAGGACGCAGCACCAAGTATTAAAACCTCAGTAAGTGTGCAAATATATATATATATATATATATATAATCTTTCATGTTATGTGTTTGTGTTTTGGTACATGTGGGGGGGAGGGGCGGCATAATGCCGTGACTAGCACTAATTCATTATCTTCGTCAAACCATAAAATTAGTTGCAAACAATTATTATTATTATTATTATTATAATCAAATAGAAGCGCTAAACCACAGGGGTTTAGTTGCAAACAAGCATACCCAAAATACTTAAAAAGTTTGAAATGGCATTTCCATGTTACATGACAACCACTTCTTGGTGAAGGAAGAAGCACCTGTAGATATTTTTATTGAATATAAAGTGGTGAATATGACCAAAGATGTTTGCCCAGCATAAGTTACATCATAAATTAAGCATGCAAATTTAAATACTTGATCTATTTATCCAGTATGCTGCTATGCAGTAGTAAACATGATTAACATGTACAGTGGACCCTTGGTTATCAACCGTAATCTGTTCCAGAAGGTCGGCCTAAAACCGAAAAGGCCGAAAACCGAAATAATATTTCCCATAAGAATTAATGTACAGTCATCTCTCGGTTTTCGATTTTAATCCGTTCCAGATGGATCGGCTAAAACCAAAATCGGCGAAAACCAAAACTATTTTCCCCATAAGAAATAATGGAAATTCAATTAATCCGTTCCAGAAACCCAGAAGTTTGGAAAAAAAAATTTTGGGGGGGCCTTAAAGATAGATTTACATGCACAAATGAATGAAATGAATGTGGCACTTACCCTTACTGAAGACTGATGTTGTTGGATGGAAGAGAGATAGGAGGGGAGAGGGTAGAAACCCTAATTTTTGGAAGGGGAATCCCCCTCCATAAGGACTCTAGGTACCAAGTCCTCATCTGGGGTCACTTCCCTTCTTTGTCTTTTAATCCCACTAGGACCAGCTTGTGATTCACTGCACACCTGTGGCACTAAATATCTCTCCAGAGAGCTCTGTATCTGGCGGTCTTTAAAATGTCCCTAAAATGGGACATGGAATTGTCATTGTAAAAGTAGCCAGCACGGATTGCAACATCTTTGTCAGGGTGATGTTCCTCCACAAATGATTGCACCCTACTCCACATTGCACAAATCTCCTTAATCTCTGAAGAAGGCACCTTACATCTTTCTTCCTCCACTGAACCAATTTCCTCAGATCTGTTTTGTTGTTGTTGCAGCTCAAGCTCTTGCAGCTCTTCAGTGGTTAGATCTTCATTGTGGTCCTCCACCAACTCTTCCACATCCTCTCCATTCACATCCAACCCCATAGAAGTCCCCAATTCCACAATACTTTCCACAACTTCCATAGGCTCATCAGGGTTAGCTTCAAACCCTTCAAAATCCCTCTCTGGGACACAATCTGGCCACAACTTTCTCCAAGCAGAGTTCATCGTCCTGGAGGTCACTCCCTGCCAAGCTTTATCTATAAGGCCTATGCAATGGAAGATATCGAAGTGAGCCTTCCAGAACTCTTTTAGGGTCAATCTAGTGTCTGAGGTTACATCAAAGCACCTTTGAAACATTGCTTTGGTGTACAGTTTTTTAAAGTTTGCAATGACCTGATGGTCCATGGGCTGGAGGAGAGGAGTGGTGTTAGGAGGCAAGAACTTCACTTTTACAAATCTGAATTCCTTAGGCATTTGGTCTTCCAAGTCTTGAGGATGACCAGGAGCATTGTCCATTACCAGGAGGCACTTAAGTGGCAATTTATTCTCCAATAGATATTTCTTCACACTGGGGCCAAACACTTGATTAAACCATTCCAGGAAAATTTCCCTAGTGACCCATGCCTTAGCATTAGACTTCCAAAACACACACAATTTACTCTTGTCAACACTGTATTTGTTGAACACACTGGGATTTTCAGAGTGATACACGAGTAAAGGCTTCACTTTTAAATCCCCACTAGCGTTCCCACATAACATAAGAGTTAGCCTGTCTTTCATAGGCTTGTGTCCTGACATTGCCTTTTCCTCCTGCGTGATGTAGGTCCTCCTTGGCATTTTCTTCCAAAAGAGGCCTGTTTCTCACAATTAAACACTTGTTGGGGTTTAAATTCTTCTGCCTCTACATATTCTTTAAACTCACGCACAAATTTTTCAGCCCCATCTTTATCTGAACTGGCACCCTCACCATGCCTTACAACACTGTGTATGCCACTTCGCTTCTTGAAGTTTTCGAACCAGCCTTTGCTGGCCTTAAATTCATAAACTTCAACACTGGTTCCAGGCATTTTCTTTACAAGATCGGCATGCAACAGCCTTGCTTTTTCACATATGATGGATTGCACAACACTATCACCCGCTAGCAGTTTTTGGTTTATCCACACCAATAACAATTTCTCCATATTTTCCATTGTTTGTGATCTCTGTTTCGTTATCGTATTCACCCCCTTTCGCAACATTAGCTTCCGTGATTTCCTTTCTCTTTGCCACAATGGAACTGATGGTTGATGGGTTTTTCTTGTATATCCTGGCGAGCTCGGCAATACGTACACCACTATCATATTTTTCTATTATTTCTTTCTTCATTTCTACAGTGTTCCTCACTTTCTTTACCAAAGAACTGGCACTAGGAGCTTTCTTTGGGCCCATGGTAGCTTATTTAGTAGTCACACACAATAATCAAGGGCCAAAAACAATGAATTGTTAATAAATGTTTTGTATAAACTCCTGGGGTGATGTTCACTCAAGCATAAACAATGCTAGACTGCGTGACAATGTGCGTGGGAGGTGCGTGGGTGGCGGGCCTACGGCCTTTGTATGTGCGCGGCACTGGTGGACAGGTCCCATACGGTCGGCAAAAACTAAGACAAATTTTCCCTGAAAAAAGTCGGCGAAAACCAAAATCGGCAAAAACTGGGACAAGCGAAAACCAAGGGATGACTGTAAATCCAATAAACCGTTTCAGACATCCAAAAATATTAGCAAAAAATACATTTTTTAAAGATTAACTATAGTTTTTACATACAGAAAACAATGAGTACATTTATTACTTACCTTAAAATATTTGTAGTCTTAATGTAGGGCGAGAGGTGAGTAGTATTTATTTGTAGGAAGTCAGTGTAGGCAACAGTAGATGTAGGTACAGTACACGTATGTAGCCCCGCCTTGGCTACACTACACAGCCATATTATTACCATGTTCACTGAGTTTAATCATTTCTAACAACTACCTTTAGATGCCATCATAAACAAAGGGAGAAGTAATGAATAATTCATGCTGAGAATTGTAAACAAATGCATATTAAGGGTGGTTACTGGGCGAGACATGAAATTCACTGTTTTCTCTAACACTGAATCAGAGAAATCGTAATGTTTACTCTCCACTCGATAGCATATAAACATTGCATGTTTATATGCTATGTAACATGTTTCTTATATAATTTTGAAAAAAATATCGTAGATGGATTAATGAAAATGTCTATATTAACCTAAAATAAGACATTTAATGTGCCCAAGAGTGATTATTATTAAACATACTGACTCACGAACGTGGCATGCCTGCTACACTCCCTGCATGCCTGCTACACTCCTTGCCTCTATGCCTGCCTGCCTGTCTTGAATTCTATCGTGTTTCTCACTTTCTTTACCAAAGGAACTTTACTAGGAACTTTCTTTGGGGCCATGGTTACTTATTTCCCAGTTGCACTTAATCAATAACCACCAAAAACAATGGATTATAGCAAAATGTTTGGATGAATAAGCAGAAGCTTCCTCACTCGCCCAGACACACAGCCAGATAAGCGAGAACGGCTGGCGGCGGGCGGGTTGACGCGTCCCATACGGCCGATAACCGGAAGCCGGAAAACCGGCCGATAACAGGAACGGCCGATAACCGGGGGTCCACTGAATATACTGTAGTTTGAATAGGATGCTTACCTTCAAGTAGCCTGAGGACATAAAAGAAACAAGGTGATGGATGAGGTACAGTACTACACTACATTCATATGCAAATTTAGTCTGTCTTCTTAATGCCATTATTTATTCCTTGTCTAAATCTTTATGCTAATTTCTTTACATATGTTATTTAGGTTAGGTTATCATCAGTTAAATTTAATAAATTATAACATACAATTCTGCCAATAAGTGCAAGAATGCTTAAAGGAAAGACTATATCTTTGAAGTGTGAACATAAAGGGGTCCCACTTTTGCATTTTAGTGTCTGCCACTTTACTGGCAGTTTTGAGCCAAAGTAAAAGAAAATGTTTGCTTAGGAAAACGAGCTGGCAAAGATCAATTAATGTTCTACATCATAGACAAATCCATTAGAATAATTTCAAATAGTGTATAATTATATATGTATACATACTCCACTTACACAACAAACTACTAAAACTTTGAATTTAAATTTCACGGACTCTGCAAAATATTGGGGACACGTGGGCATAGCTTTACATAAAAAAGCCATGATCATTTGAACCTATAAGCAACAATGGACACAATGTAAAATGGTGCCCTTATTCAGCTAAAAGAAAGCTTGATTTTTTATTACTATTAGTGCAGAAATTTTCAGTGGTAGACTGGTCTTCAGTTGCATATGGATGAACTATAATAAATAAAAGGGATGTTCATTTTTATAAGTGATAGCTCTCATTTGTTGGCATCATCACACTATTCATACCCAACCTGTGCTCATTGCAACTGTCCTGAACATTACAGGTTTTAGGTATAAACTTATTTCTGGACCCAATAAACCCAACTTTTTTCAAGTTTCAGCTCAGTTTCAAATGTGCATTTTTCAAAGTATTTAAATATTTAGAACATTGTTCTAACCTCTATGGATCATGTACATGAGAATGAGTTACATGCACATGTTCTTCACTGCTGCTGAAGTGACTGATATTTTTCTCATTCATTTTGAACCTTTATTTTGCTCCTTCCTTCTACATTCCTGTGTTTATTTGGTGACACAAAGTTTCTCAGCATAAGTAAATAATAACAGCTTTGTTTACATAACAGCCAAACTAAGCATTCCTTCATATAGGGTTTAGTCTGGCTGTGGACACCTCCTCACTCTAACTTAAGAGATAGTAATTATACCTATTTGTAGCTATAGAGGTAGAGCTAGGTTTGTGCTGTCCCATCTTTGGTACTTACTGGTTATGTATTGTAAAGTTTTTTTTAAAGTTTCCAGTAGGTGTAGCACTTAATAACTCCTCTTGTAGCCCACTGTGAGTGGCACTGTATGAACGAAGCACACCATGTAGACTTACCCTCAAAGCATGAGAATTAATGTAGGAAAAGCCTTGTTAAAATTTTTGACAATAAGAATTGATTTTAATGGTAAAGGCCAAAGAAATAAAGACAGTTCACATTGTCTATCAAAGAACTAATTTGTTACCGCTGGCTGCCTCACTCATAAAATTAAAACAGTTTCTTCTTATGAACTGCATTATGAAATTTTGATTATCCACTTATCAGTATCACAAGAGTCAGCTGTGAAAAAATCAAATATACTTCATGCAGTTTTAGATAATTATTCTTTATAACTACTATATTTGTCAATGATATACAAATATGCATATACAGTGGACCCCCAGTTTACGTTATTAATTCATTCCAGAATGCTGTTCAAGTACAGTTACCAAACGAATTTGTTCCCATAAAGAATAATGTAAATTAGATTAGTCCTTTTAGACCCCCAAAAATACACTTACAAAAGCACTTATAAAAATATACTTACATAATTGTTCGAGTTTGGAGCCTAACGTAAACCAGGGGTCCACTGTACTACAGACAAATATACACGACCAGAATTAGTTGGCAAATCATTGCAATTGTAGGTGCTTAACACATGACAACTATAGCTGCTCATTCCATCTATGTCTGGATGAGTTACTCTAATAATAAAGGCCAATAACACAGATTTGTTGAGAAAAAAAAAATTAATTTCCTACAGGCAAGTTTATTTCAGGATAATTTAATGTTGTAGTTTGTCACTTGATTTTTTTACCATATTTCTGATAGCTAGTTTCTAACTGCAAGCTTCCTTACTATAATAACTACATGAGAAAAACTTGGCAGACAATGTAGTCACTGACTCGTCCAAGTCTTAAGAGATGAAGATATTACAATAACAGGTGAAACATTTACTAAAAAAATTGATGCCATTACCATAATACTTTTTTTTTTATATCCATCTACATATGGAAAGTGATGACTAAAATTCATAGCTATATAGATTAAAAAAATGTTGTTATTGAAATTTTTTGAAGATAAGCTTAGAGTACATTACACCAAAATTTGACAGTGAGCACATATCCCCCCAAAAAATGTTGAGCATGACATATTTCATCATACATAAAACCTTGTTACATCCCTGAATACCAGAAATCAATATAATTCTGGCTTTTCTGACAGATACTGAGATGATGCACCATTGTATTGTACTGTGTCAGTTTTTCGGATAAGGGTAATGTGCTTTATTTGAAACAGTTTAAAGACTACAACAATAGCTTCTGGAGAGAGAAGTTTCAGTTCACCCCAACACACTCTTTAATCTTATAAGAGCATAGTACGAACCTAGAAAAAGAAATAAAACAGTGTTATAGTAAGTATTTACAAGATCAATTATGTACTGCTATGTATGTATATAGATTCATAAGCTAGATACTAAAAGCCACATCAATACAAATACAGTATGTACAATATACAAAATCATAAACCTACCAAAGAGTTTGTAGAAAGATGGTTTTTCATTAGTTTCTTGTGTATGAAGAAACCTGCACTCTCATCCATAATGTAAAACTCTACATTAATTTCCATAAATTTTAGCCATCATGTTTTTCCATCAAGGAGGGTGACTCAAATAATAAAATATTTATTTCCTTGTGTTTTAGTTAATAATTACAGGGAAAGGGATAACCAGCCTCTTGCCTTGGCATTTTATGAGTGAAGGATTCTAATGTAGTATACTCCATTAGAAGAGATTTTAAAATACAGTTTACTCTAAAATCATTTGTCACTGAGGTCTTGGCACTTGTTTAGTAACACTAGTAAACAATGTGCAGTGCTGAAAGTCCTATCCCCTTTTAGATATAATTTGTGAATATAACACCAATAATATACTATAACTGAAAGTTTCCTCAGTTTGAAGTTTAATTTGGTTGATCTACATTATTATGACCGGGACATTAATAGACATTAATAGTCTTCAAACAATACTAGTACTTACATGCAGTGATAAGTAACTCAAAGCCTCAAAACAAAGGCAATAAAAAAGTACATGGGAGAAATCACTTATGACAGAAAAATGAAACAAAAGCAAACCAGATCTGTATATTTCAGCCTTGGTCCAAAACATTTTCAGTAGATGAAGAGGATCTGCTGAAGTGGGTCTCAGACTAAAGCCAAAATATACACATCTTTTTCCTGTGTTTTATTTTTCTATCCAAGTGGTTTTCCTACTTTGCATCAGTCAGCGTTTGACAATTTAATCTAGCAAAATTGTATACAGTACCTCTAAAAATTATGTGAAAACTACTGTTGTCCACCGCTGAGCGACAATACCAGATGAAGATTACTAAAATGCGATAATGAACACATGACATGCTGAAAAATTCTTAGATGAATAATTGCAATACATGTACAGTTTCACAAATGGTAGGGAAAAAAAATGAAGGTAGTAATGGTCAGTAAATATAGTGATTCTTTTTAGATGGATTGTAAAGACTGAAATACAGAGATAAAGCCACAGGGTAAATAATGAGGCTAATAATTTTTCCAACAGCAATATGTACTTTGAAAAAAGATTAAAACTATTTTTTTTTTTGACCAGTAAACATGTCCATATAGGTAAAGTAAATTGTGTGTACTCTTCTATTTGTACTTAACAATTAGTTGCAGGGGTTGATTCTCAGATCCTGACACTGTTTCTTAACTTGCCTCTCTCCAGATTCACTCCCTCTCAGCCTCATGGACCTTAATGTACCTGCTTTAAACCTACGTATGGAGCCTGCTTCCACCAATTCAAGATCATTCCACTTCCTGACCATTCTGTGACTGTAACAATATTTCCTAACAACCCTGTGGCTCATCTGTGTAACTTTCAATGGTGTTCCCAAGTTCCCATTTTTCACCTCTCAAACAGCCTATCCCTGTCTATATTATCAATTCCTCTGAGTATTTTGTATGTTATGACCCTACTGGTTCTTCTGTTGTCAGTTTCGTTAGCTTCTCCTTGTAGCTCATGTCCTTTAGCTCAGAAACAAGCTTTGTTCTTACTTCTGCACTTTCTATAGTTTCTTAAAATGTGGTGTTCCTACTGGTGATGCATACTCCAAGATGGACCTGGCAAATGTATGAAATTCCTCATGGCTATTCTTTGATTTGCCAAATGAGTATTTTTTGCAGAGGTTATTTGGCCGATGTGAGCCTTTAGCATTATACTGAACACTATGCTGCTGTATAACCCCTGTGGTTTAGCGCTTCTTTTTGATTATAATAATAATAATAATGAACACTATGCTCACCCTTAGGTCATCATCTTTGAGTGAAGTCTGCAGCCTCTGTTTCCCTAGTCTATATCGAGCTTCTGATCTTTTTGCTTCTTTCCCAGTCTTTGTTACCATGCATTTACTGGGGTTGAATTCTAGCAACCACTTATCTGACCACTTTTGCAATTTCTCCAACAGCAAACAGGGATTTATCTGAATCAAATACATCTGGAATGCCAGTCACATAAGCCAGAAACAGTACTGGTCCTAATACCAATTCCTGTGGAACCCCGCTAGTTATTCTTTCCCATTTTGACATCTCTTTCTGACAGTCACTCTGCTTCCTTTCCGTAAGATACTCTTTGACCTACCAGAGTATGTTTCCTGTTATTCCTACCCTGCCTCTTGCAGGGTACAGTACCAAATAGTTTCCTGCAATCTTAAAAAATGCAATCCACCCAACCCTCTTGTCACACATTCGTTACTTTGTAATAAAGCTTTGACAAGTTAGTAAGACAAAATTTGCCCTCTCTAAACCCATGCTGGTTGTTGTTTATGAAACCACTTCTCTCCCCTGATCATTTTTTCCATTATCTTGCAAGGTATGCCTGTCAGAGAAACTGGTCAGTGGTTTAACACCTGTCTTTTCTTAAATATAGGGACTATATTTGCTGTCTTCCAGATCTCTCATAACTGTCCCATATCAACTGACTCATTGTAGGTCATAGTTAGTGGTTTAACCCTTTGGGGGTCGCGAGACCCTCTCCCAAACTCGTTCTCAGGGTCGCAAATTTTTCGGATTTTTTTTTTCTTATGAAATGATAGAGAATCTTTTTCCGATCATAACGCCACAAAAATTATGAAATTTGATGGAAAACTAACGGAATTATGCTCTCGCGAAGTTAGCGGTATCGATGACATTTACGCATCAGCAATTTCGCCCACTTTGAGCCCTATTTTCAGTAAATTCCAATGTTTCAGTCTACTAAAATTATAGCTATTTCGCTAGAATTCCATTTGTTCTATCAATTGAGTATAAGAAACCGCCAATTTACCGATTTCAACTACCCAATAAGGTGGTCAGAAATTGGCAATTTGGCCAATTTCACACAAATTTCAAAATAGAGTCCAGAATGAACGAGACGGACATTCCTGGTACTCAAATAACATTTTATCTGTTCATTAGTCACGTCTCCAGGCGTACTTGTGCTAGAATATTAGACTACCCAGTTGATGTGTATTGGACGCATGGCGTGATTTGTTTACTCTTGAACATCGGCAAAAATCGAACATTTTCGCTACTTTGCGCTCAGTTTCAAGGTACAGTGGACCCCCGAGTTTCGTAAGGTTCTTACTTCGTAAACATCGTGTTTCGTAAGCTTTTTAAGATTTCGAGAATCGTAAAACTGCTCGTGTTTCGTAACGTATTAGACCTGGGGGCGCAGGACGCTGCCAGTGAAGCGTTGTTTACCATTGAGAGAACATTACCTAGCGCGCTCTTTCAAACATTCACACTACATTTGGTGTTTTTTTTGGTGCTTTAGTGATTGTCACTGTGAAATAAGTCACCATGGGTCCAAAGAAGCTTCCTAGTGGCACCCCTGTGGTAAAGAAAGTGAGGAACACCATCGAACTGAAGAAAGAGATTATAGAAAAATATGAGAGTGGCATACGTCTGAGTGATCTTGCCAGGATGTACAACAAAACCCCTTCTACTATCAGCTCTATCCTGGCAAAGAGAAATGAGATCAAGGAAGCTAATGTTGCAAAAGGGGTTGATATGTTAACGAAAAATAGATCGAAAACAGTGGATGAGGTTGAGAAGTTGTTGTTGGTGTGGATCCATGAAAAACAGAGAGCGGGTGATAGTATTTCCATGGCGATAATTTGTGAAAAGGCAAGGAAGTTGCACGCAGATCTTGTCAAGACAATGCCTGCAACCAGTGGTCAGACAAGTGATTTTAAAGCCAGCAAAGGCTGGTTTGACAGGTTTAAGAAACGCAGTGGCATACAGTGTTGAGGCATGGTGAGGCAGCCAGCTCAGACAAACGTGCAGCTGAAAAATTTGTGCATGAATTCCATGGGTTCGTAGAAGCTGAACAATTCCTCCCCCAACAAGTGTTTAACTGTGATGAAACAGGCCTGTTTTGGAAGAAAATGCCCAACAGGACCTACATTACTCAGGAGGAAAAGGCACAGCCAGGACACAAGCCTATGAAAGACAGGCTAACTCTCATGTTTTGTTCTAATGCTAGTGGGGATTTTAAAGTGAAGCCTTTACTGGTGTATCACTATGAAAATCCCAGACCCTTCAAGAATCACAGTGTTGACAAGAATAATTTGTGTGTGCATTGGAAGGCTAACACCAAGGCATGGGTCACTACGGAGATTTTCAAGGAATGGGTGACTGGAGTGTTTGGCCCTACTGTGAAGAAATACCTCTTGGAAAAGAAATTGCCACTCAAGTGCCTCCTGATACTGGACAATGCTCCTGCTCACCCTCACAACTTGCAAGAGTGTTTGTCTGACAAGTTTAATTTCATCAGAGTGAAGTTCTTGCCTCCTAACACCACTGCTCTCCTCCAGCCCATGGACCAGAAGGTCATTTCCAACTTCAAGAAACTGTACACAAAAGCACTGTTTGAAAAGTGCTTTGAAGTGACCTCGGACACTGAGTTGACCCTAAGAGAGTTCTGGAAAGATCACTTCAACATTGTGCAATGCATACGCCTTATAGGTAAGGCTTGGGAGGAGTGACTTCCAGGACTTTGAACTCTGCTTGGAGACCATTGTGGCCAGGTTGTGTCCAACAGAGGGATTTTGAAGGATTTGAGGCTGACCCTGACCTTGACCCTGACGACCCTGTGCCTGTTGTGGACTCTATTGTGGCATTGGGGAACAACCTGGGGTTGGAGGTGAGTGGTGAGGATGTGGAAGAGTTGGTGGAGGCCCACAGGGTAGAGCTAACAACTGAAGAGCTGCAAGAGCTTCATCTGGAACAGCAACAGACCACAGCTGAGGTTATTGCTTCAAAGGAGGAGGGTGAGAGACAGGAGGTGCCCTCTTCAGTGCTTAAGGAGATGTGTACAAAGTGGAATGAGTTGCAGACATTTGTTGAAAGACACCACCCTGAGCAAGCTGAAGTGAGCCTTCTGTGCAGCCACTTCAGTGACAGAGCCATGTCGCACTTCAGGAAAGTGTTGAAGGGTCGCCAGAAACAGAGGACTCTGGACAGTTACTTCACCAGGCAGGGGTCTGGTGACTCTCAAGCTGGTCCTAGTGGCATTAAAAGACCAAAAAGGGAAGTAACCCCAGAGAGGGACTTGTTACCTGAAGTCCTTTTGGAGGGGGATTTCCCTTCCAACCACTAACTCCCTGCCCCTATCAGCAACTCTACCTTCCAGATGCCTGCAACTCTTCAATAAAGGTAAGTAAATGTATATATATATACAGTGGTACCTCGAGTTACGATGGTCCCCAAAATCGCCCTTTTATGTAAGTTTATTTTTTAAATGCTTTTGTAAGTATATTTTTGGGGTGTAAAAGGACTAGTCTATTTTACATTATTCCTTATGGGGATAAATTCGTTTGGTAATGGCACTTGAACAGCATTCTCGAACGAAAAAATATCGTAACTCGAGGTACCACTGTATATTGTTTTTAATTTAGTATGTGAATATTTTTTTGTGGAACGGATTAATTGTATTTACATTATTTCTTATGGGAAATAATGGTTCGAATTTCGTAAACTTCGTGTTAAGTACTAGCTCCTGGAACGGATTAATTACGATACTCGGGGGTCCACTGTACTTGTCATCATGAAACCAGTCAAAATTATCTCTATTTCTGTAATATATCATCCAATCTATTAAATGAGACTAAGAAAACGAGAATACAAGCATAAATACTATACAAAAACAGACTGCAAAGTCGCTGTTTTGAACCAAAAACACGGTCAATTTTTTTTCCTCATTATGCACTGTGTGGTGCAGGATTTTTTTTTATACTGCGCACACTGACCGCACAGACCCATTCTCTCACATCTAGGCCTACCAGCCTGTTTCCACTTGATTTGAGGGCGCTAGAATTTAGGCGTATTAGTACGACGAAAACCCTGGTGCGTAAGCCGTACTAGTACGGCCGAAACCCTGAAAGGGTTAAACAATGCTGTACTCCCTCTTTCAGAAGCCATGGTAATATGCTGTCAGGTTCCTTTGCCTAGAATGTATCCAGTTCCATCAAAAGATTCTTTACCTCTTCCACTGTTGTGTGGATGTTATCCAGTACTTGTCAGTGCGTCCCTGTTACATAGTCTCACTGGTATTGCCAGTTTCCACAGAGAAGACCTCTTCAAATCATTTTATCAATCCTTCACACACTTGTTATTTGTGGACTCTCCTCCTCAGTCAAATTACCTTGTCCTTTACTGTTGTCTTTTTTCTGATGTGGCTGTGAAATAGTTTGAGTTCAGATTTGTCATTCTCAAATTGTCTCGGTCTCTCTTCTTACCCTAGTCAATCTATTCACTTGTATGTGTTTGTGTATTCACCTATATGTACTCACCTATATTTAGCTACAGGGGTCGAGTTTAGCCCCTGACTCCACCTCTCAACTTGTCATTTGCTAGATTCACTCCTGCTAGCCTCATGAGCCCTATCATACCTGCCCTCGAAGCTAAGTATAGAGCCTGCCTCCACTACTTCTTCACTGAGATCATTCCACTTTCTGACCACCCTGGGACTGAAGAAATACTTCCTGACATCCCTGTTACCAGTTAATTGATTTAGTTGGACTTGAGTTCTGGAAATGGGAAGTACAATGCCTGCACTTTAAAGGAGGGGTCTGGGATAGTGACAGCTGGGAGGGACTATTCTCAGCTGTCGTATCTGAGTGCCTCTTCAAAGACAGTGATTATGTATGAGTGTGGTGAAAGTGTTGAAAGATGATGAAAAAAAAAAATCCCTGTTACACATTTCTGTCTTTAACCCCAGCTGTTTCCCAGAGTTCCTGTTTCTTGCCTCTCAAACAGCCTGTTCCTATATGTCCTATCAATTCTCCTTAGTATTTTGCATGTTTTATCATGTCTTCCTGTTTCTTTTATCCCCCAGTGTCGTTAGATTCAATTCCATTAGCCTCTCCTCATAGCTCATGCCTCAGGAACAAGCCATGTTGCATACTTCTGCACTGTCTCCAGTTTTTTAACATGCTTCCTCAAGTGGGGTTTCATACTGGTACTGCATACTCTAAGATGGGCCTGACATATGTTGTATAAAGTGTGCATGCTCACTTATATGTAGTTGTAGTGGTCGAGTCCTGCTTCTTAACTTGCTACTTGGTAGATTCACTCCCACCTAGCCTCTTGTGCCCTATTGTACCTGCTCTTAAAGCTATGTATGGAGCTTGCCTCCACCACTTCTTGGAGATCATTACATTTGTTGACCACTCTTGAGACTGAAGAAATATTCCTGACATCCTGTAGTTCATTTTTATTTTTAGCTTCCAGATGTGTCCCCGAGTACCTGTTTCTCACTTCTCAAACAGCCTGTGTGTACTCACCTATATGTGGTTTCTGGGGTCGAGTCACAGCTCCTGGCCCTGCCCCTTTGCTGTGTGTGTGTATTAACCTATTTGTACTTGCCTATTCACAGTTACAGAGGTAGATTCTCAGTTCCTGGTCCGGCCTCTCAACTTGCCACTTGCCAGAGTTATTCCCTACTAGTCTTGTGGGCCCTGTCATACCTAATCTTAAAACTATGAATGGAAACCATCTCCACTACTTCTTTGTAGATGTCATTCAACTTTCTTACCACCATGCGACTGAAGGAATGCTCCCTGCCATCCCTGTGACTCATCTGTTTTTAGCTTCCAACTGTGCCCTTGTGTACCTGTACCCTGCCTCTCAAACAGTCTATCCCTGTTCACCCTCTTGGGTCCTCTGAGTATGACATAATCATGTTTCTTCTGGTTCTTCTATTCCATATGTGATGTTCAGTTCCTTTAGGCTTTTCTTATAGCTACTCCCTTTACCTCTGGAGGTAGTCTCATTACATACCACTGCTCTTTCTCCAGTTT